>VUQR01036040.1:127965-189987 GCA_015108515.1 Hemichromis elongatus
CCCCACTGTACTATTTTTCTTCTCACTAATATAGCTTTTGGGTGCTGATGTCAGCAGCTCTTTGCTTCCAGCCACAGAGCCTTAAAACCCAGCACCCCTCCCTCTTACAGGCCTCTGGCAGTCTGGTAGTGAGGGTAAAGCAAAATAAAGACTGTGTCTATCTAAACCAAAAAGAAAAACAACTCGGCTCATGGAACAGATCTGAAGATATACACTATGCAAACTAAATTTTCTACAAGCACGGTCACATTATGCACATGGAAAGTGGAATAGAGAACAAAAGAGGAGCCCGGTCTTCCGTGCGGTGACTGCTGCTGCCTCACTGTCGCTCTGTCACCTGCTTGGCATCCTCTCTCTTTAATTAGCTGGTAGTAATCAAATGGTAGGAGATTAAGACCCCTAAAATACTGTAGGCAGATGATAAATTCCCAAGAGACACAAAGGCATTGCAGAGGAAAACAAGCCAATGAAACTGTTTATTATGTTGAGATGGAGGGCAAGAAAACAGAGAAAGCTTATCTCAAATTTACCGAAAGACCTGGTGGAGAAAAACAATGTGTAAATCACCTCACCAAGCAGAGGGGCTGCAGTAATTAGACTAAATGCAGACTGAACAAACACCCTGGGCACACACCTAACAAAAGCACACATAATGTATTTACTGCTTTTAATGTCTCCCCTCACACGGTGTGACCAAGACACGACCGCTCCTCTGCAGTATTTCACAGGCACATACAACCTACATTATTCTCTCCACAGCTATGTGAGCTGAAAAGCGACTACTCAAAATTAATTCCTCGGTCCGCAAATGTCGACTTTTATTATGTCGAATCATAGTGGTTCAAATCATAAACTGACTGATTCTGAAGTGATCAAAGTTGTGGTTATATTTTCTACAAGCATGGCTTCAAAGAGACACACTTATCTGAAGGGGTATCATGGTAGTATTCTCAAAGATGTCAGCCACATCTGTCCTCTAGCAAATTTTTGTGGGATGTTGTGTTGTGGGGTTAGTAGTCATTATCATGATTGGCTGCTAATGTGTGTCCCAGTGACACCAAACATTGAATAGAAGCCACTGCTACAACAGCATACTTGTGCATTTTCTGAAATCAATGACTTTAAGTATTTAGGAATCTCACAACAAAAAATTGCAAAGACCGTCTGTATTCAAGTCTGAGAACTGGATGCTGTACTAAGCATGCAGTTCGTCACCAGAGCTAGTACAGTTGTAACTGGGCTCACACACTCCCTGCAGAGTTTCTCTGTATGCTAACCACACACTCCAACCCCACATCCCACGGGTGCGTGGACACACAACCTTGACCTTTTTCCACAGAAATTGGAGGTGAAAGGGGGGGATCAAAGGGGACATGAGGGGGCAGACAGCGAGCGCAAGAGAAACGTGGGGTTGAATTTGAGAACGGGAGTCAAACAGGGAGATTGGGAATAAAGTATTAAGGTTAAAAAGTAATGTGTGATCAACTAAAAGCAGAGGTTAAATGGTATGGATAAAAAGACTTTGTCCGTATTGTTTAAATTTGTTAAAGCTGAACCCTGGAGTATTTATGCCCTTTGACCACAAATCGCTATGGTCATTTACTGCTACACAGAAAAATCCGACTTCCAGTCTGTGCTCTGCCTAAAGACAAAATAAAGACATAAAAATTATATTGCGGTTTGTAATGATGACTGTGGTACCTTAACGTGGAAAGAACATTAAGCGGCGGTGTTTTTGCTCTGCCTTTGTTTTAGCTAAGAGTCAGTGGGCGAGAGAAAAACCTTCCTGGCTTTGATGAGTGTAATTATGCTTTAAAGAGTGCCGCAGGAGTAAATTCATTACCCAGTCAGATAGCTCTTGTTGCCCGCACTCTCTATCTCTGTCTCCCCCAGCTCTACACAACAGACAGGGCCTCCAGACACTCACACACAAACGCACACACACAGTAGGTTCCCCATAGACCAGCCTTTGCTATAGGGCTACAGCTCTACAGCTCATCAGGGCTCTGGAACTCTCCACGCAACCCCAATAACTCTGGATGAATATTTGGAAAGAAAAGATGAACACGCATACACACATAATCGCACATATATATACAGCAACTAAATACACACTATAACATTGCTTTGGGCGGTAATCTCTTCTTCTTGGAGGTTCTCTCTAAATACAGCGGAATAACAATGACCCCAAATTTCACCATACACACACACACACACACACACAGTGCAGAATAAAGACCCATGTGACCACATCTGAACGATGTGCATAAAGTAGTGAAATGTAAATGTCCATAACTGTTGTCTTCTGAGCCTGTGCATCTTAGTCTATGCAACTGAAGTCAATCCCAAGATTGATGGGATTGATTACCTGGACCAAAACTGTCTATAAAAATTGCACAAGTAGAAGTGCAATTGAGTGGAGAGTCTCAGAGAATTGATCATTGCATACATTGGTGGATAGCTGCAGGTAAGAGGAACTTTCAGCATGGTTAGAATGAAAAAGCAGAGGCAGACATTTGTGAAGCCTTCGTTTTTTAGCATTTGAGCTTGCCTGTTTATGTTTAAGCTCTAAGCCTAAGCTGCGTCTTATTGCTGAGTCCCAAGACTTATGGCTGGGATGGTGTTGCCCCCTCCACCCCCTGCCACTTTTTCCACTCAAGGGAGCCTAGCAATTTAAGACTGCACAGCAGGGATATATTGAGTATTAACAGTCCATCTCAAAGGGTACAGGGTGGGGGCACATTCATTGTGTATGTGAGAGTAAGAGAGACAGGGAGGGAGACAGTGCTTTTTAACAAATCTGCCATTAATTATGCTTCCTGCAGTCATGCAAATCCTGCAATTTACAATTCTTCTGTATGAATCTCTGATGCATTTATCGTCATGTCCAACTGTGCGTCAGTCTCTGAGATGCTGCAGCCACTTTGCAGGACCTCGATTATGTCTGTCAGTCTATCATTGGGAAAAATGTCTGCAGCCTCTCATCTCCTCCCCTTCCTCAGCATGTTGGCCTGTGTGTCTGTGAGGATTCATCATGCATCCTTAGGAGTCGATCAAGGGGAAAACACCTCCCTCTCTCTCCCGACTCTACCTCCTCCAGCTCCTCTTGCCCTCATCTAACATTAATGGCTGTTGGTTTTTTAATGAGGAAGTGGGTGTCCCTATGCAGTGTGCCCATGGAGGGCTTGGGTGGGTGAGCTGGTGGGGGGGGAGCGATGTACTGGTGCAAAACACATCCCCCGGCTGTGAAGCTCAAACACAAGGCTAGCAGGGTGGGACAGAGGGGGGCACTCTCTCAGTAAATATTGCCATGCCCTCCTTCAGCCTTCAAAGAGCAAAACAAGCCAACCGCAGCATTCTGCCCGTCTTGCTCTACTCTCTGCACGGTGAACAGGCACTAGGCATTATGGTAATAGACATGCCTGTGTAAAGCTGCTGGGTTTTGTAAATCAAAAAGGCTGTTGCAAGCAGTACACAATGGCATACTTTTTTGTTTCCCTTATTGTTGCAGTGTGAGAGCTGTCTTGTCTAATTAGAAGCACCACAAAGGACTGAGTAGACTGAAAGCTTTAGAAATTAACATAAACAACAATAGCAATTCTCTTAAACAAGTTTCGACTGTGTAATATCTTTTACTAATGGTTTTATTTGTCTTACTTGTCTGTTGAAGCAATATGATCCATGGCAGCCACTGTTCCATTTCTACTCATTATCCTTCTCATATTTATGACTAGGTAGTTAAGGCCTAAAAAATTTTATTGTATTGTTTTATCAAAGAGAGACCAAAAAGAAAATTAATATTGGTACTAATGATCATGCTCTTACATTTGACTTTCATATTGTCAAAGCCTCTAATAAAAAAAATAAAATATGTGCAACCACAATTAGAAATTTCACAAACAATAACATTTTATTAACTTGAAGCTCCATAAATGGGTCAGCAGTGGTAAATATGATCCCTAAAAATCAGAATGAATCTGTCCAGTGGTAGACAAATGCTGTTATTTCCTCTGGTGAGTAAACAATGAATGAAGGCTAATTACCACGGTCAGTCTGTAAATCTGACCAAAAATCCATTTTTAGTATGCCATAAATTACAGATGTTAAAAATCAACACAGTAATTATGAGGGTGTATCTAATACAGGATACACACTAGCAAATGCTTTCCATGTGGCAGCAATAAAGAAACCCCTTCAATGCAAGACCCTCGTGTTTGACTTTGCTTAGCACACATTTCATCCATTTACATCTGTCTGGTATCACTTGTTAATTTGAACTCCAGCTAGCATTCTGTTTCTATGCTTTGCCCCAAAGCACATTTCATTCTGAGCAGTTTTGTTAATTTGCCCAGCACCTCGTTAACTTTAAATACCTAATAATTTTATTATACTGAATCAGGAATCATTTTGCATATCAGCATTCAACATATTACTCAGCACTTCAGACAATGTTAAAGAAGAGAAAGGATGCTTTCAAAATATCTCTTAAATGTCAAACTTTCCACTCACCCTCAACCAGTTGCAGCAGATGGCCGGCCCTCCCTGAGCCTGGTTCTGCTGGAGGTTACTTTGAGTTAAAAGGGAGTTTTTCCTTCCCACTGTTGCCAAAGCAGTTGTTCATAGAGGGTCTTTACCTTACAAAATAAAGCCTACTCTGTGATGGGTAAAATCTAAACATATAAAAACACAGTGCACAGTACTGCAGGTGCTCTGTCAAGATCTAATTTAAACAAAAGTAGGCAAGCATGTACCATTAATGTGAAACTAAATAAATATTCAAAATAGCTTATTCAAGGACATTTGATGGTTTTAGAACAAGTGTATATTAATAAATTGTGTAGAAAAACTGCACAAACGGAAAAAAGGGGGGATTGTTTTTCCCAATATTGTTCAGTCTATTAGAGATATGCTACGAACAGATACAAAAGACACTTGTTTGATATGTCTACAGAGCTCTCAGCCACGCCCTGATGCTGCACTCTGCTAGCTAAGAGTGGCCCACATACACAAGCATATTGCCAGTGAGAGTCTGAAATGACATGCAACAAAGGCACAGAGATACTGGAAGCCAATTAAATAAAGGAAATGGCCTTCATCATTGTATGATTAATGGAGCACACCATTAGTGGATAATGTTAGCCCCCCCTTCCCAATCTCTACCTGTGTGAGTGCGCAGCACATTCAAATGTGTGTGTGTGTGTGTATGTGTAGAAGCGAAAGCAACAGGGGAGGGTGGGGGGTACCCAAATCCCCAGGGTGTAGTAGCTGGAGGTATTCATCGCTCTCTCCTCCCTCTGAGTGATAATTCTGGTGTTATTCAGGCAGGAGTGGGACAGGCAGTGGTAGGCTGGTGATGAAGCACCATGGCCTTTAGAAATTCATTTCCACCCAGCATTCATCTCATTCCCATTCAGTGCTAGTCTACACCCTACACTCACACCCATACACACGGAGAGAGTCATTACAGAGCCATGATCCATACTCAAAGACCCATCTCTATCTACCAATTATAAAAAAAAAGCTCCAGCAAATATGAAAAACAGATCCAGGCAAGCATTTCTCCTCGACTGCAGGTGAAGTAAAAATGTGGACAGAAACATAGCGCAACAGGCTGATGGAAAAAGAGTGATAGAGATGAGAGAGGGAGATTTTCTAGGCTTAGTGTTTGCTATAACAGAGCATATGTCCAGACCAAAAGCTGTCAAGAATCTGACATTTTTCTGCCTTAATGAAAACTCCAATCTGTTTTTTTCTGCCATGCACCAGAGGAAAGAGTGCCAAGCAGTCAGAGAGAAAGGCTCGGGATGAAAGGAGTGCTATGATGAATGTGCTTCATCAAGCCCTTTTACTACAAGGCAGAAGAACAAAAATGCAAGTCCCTGCTAACCCAGTTCCAGTGTTGCAGTCTTCATGACAAAACAACAAGTGAACACATGTGAATACTCGTCAGAAAAGAAATGTCTGCGGAGCTACAGACTGTAACCCCACCATTAACGAGTACAAGCCTCAAGCTTTATCGAACATTTTCTGAGTAGCCCCTGAAAAACAGCAGGCTCTACAACAAATGTCCTCTGTACGACACCCTCGACTGCCCTTCGCTGACCATGTCGCACCCTCAAGACAAACAGAGACCCCTAAAACATCTGTTCACCATGCAAACTTTACACACCCCATCTGTACAGTATACCGTTGACTACTTAGCAGCCACACCCCCACACCATCTTTTCAAATTCCACTTAGTAGTCTATCCACATTGAAAACCCCCCACATAACAAGCAGGCCTGGCCCAGCTTGGCAACTAGCTCCGCCTGTCCGTCTGTGTGCTCACCCCCTGAGCCAGCACATCAGGTTAGCCTTCCCCATGGAGGGGAGAGAGGTTGGCTCTGCCACTGGACCACAGAAGTTCCATAGTGCTTTCAATTGGCAGCTAGACTGAAGGATCCCCAACCACTGGCACCTGCCACTCCTGCAACAGCCCACAACATCTATTCAGCAAATCCTGGGAGATCCCATTAATATGTAAGTGTTAAAAGGTGGAGCTACAAACTAATTGCACACTGGAATGGGACCGTGTTTAATATTAGAATCCATTACGCTCCGGCTGTTGCAAGTGGAGGCAAATGAATTAAGACAACACGTTATTTACCCATGCACGGGGCAAATGGAGAATGACAGCAGCGAGAAGGTTGACACTCAACATGGCAGCTGTTACTCACATCTGCTGGCTCCCGAATCTGCAATGCACAGCAGCCCTTTGATATGAGCTGCTCTTGTAACTAGCTGACTTTCCTTTATTTCTGTGCTTAGCCAAATCTAGCAGCAGTGGGCAGCACAAAGGCAAGACTGCAGCGCAGGGCACAAGGTCGACAACAGCTTCTTTTTAGCACAAAAAGGAAGAGAAGCCATAAGTGTTGGCCTTTAAACAAGGTCAGCAATATGGTAAACATAAAGGACAGCATCAGAGAGTGGCAGCACGCAAGCAGAATACCATTTGTCAAGTAGCTGACTGACTGTGGGTATATGATCAGGTGCTAATAAATAATGAATGTTTAAATCAAATGAAATAAAACTGTAAATGAATGCATCCATATTCTCCAGGAGTCTTAGATTGGGTCAAGATGAACAAATTTAAAAAAATGACACACATACATACCCCCCTCCCCCCCCTTTCTTTTCACCAAGTCCCTAATGAGCATGTCGCTGGCAGAATTAATTTCTTATTGTTTAATTGATCTCTAAACAGCTCTCATCCATCATAGGACTATTCAATATCTTACTCCTTTAATCTCTGTCTACCCCTCAACATTATTCCACCGCACAGGTCATTACACATGGAGAGAAGGTTCACACTGTGCTATGGGCATATTTTACACCGGTCACAAACAAATGCTGACACACCAACACACACACGGAATCAAAGCATAGTCATATGATCTCTTTCTCCTGCCCATGTATAGCACAATAATTTGTGTTTCTATTAACTATGCATCAAACAAGCACTGCTGAGGCTGCTGTGGTGATACTGACTCCAGCAATAAGGGCTGGTGCACCAGGGATTGTGCCTAACATCTGTTTTATATTAATGATTTGTAGAACAGCTCACAAGCTACTGTAATATTCACAAGGGCTATGAGAAACCAAAGTAATTGGGATATGTTTAGGAAGTGTAACTATGTAGTGCTGCACTAAAAACGAGGGCTTCTTGCACTTTGCTACTTGAAAAATCCCCAAATATGCAATGTAGGTTTTAGCTCCCATATGCTGGTGGACAGAAATAGCATTTCTAGTTGAAAATTAAACTAGAGTAAATGGCTTAAACAATACAGTGTAATGAACATTTGGCCGTGTAAGAGCAGTAAATAATATTTGCCTAGGCTGTGATTAAAATGAATAATGTTTACTTGGCTGGCTGTGTAACAACGAAGTGTTGTTGATTTGGCTGTCCACGGTTAATGCTTGACTGTGGAACAGAGTAATAGCTGTGTCCTCTTTAGATGCAAGAGCAATTGTGAGAGCCTTGTCATGTATCAGCACCCACTGACGTGCCCATCCCAGGGGCAACCACAGCACCATGTCCCGTCCCTGACACAGCAACATAATGAATGGCCTAGCTAATGAAGGCTTACTAATTGATTAGGGAGAAAACAGAGTATTACTCACCCTATGATGGCAGCTCCAAGGGGTGCTGAGACACTTTGTCAATGCACTGTTTTCCCAGTCTGTCCAGCCCTGAGGGTCTTTATATCGACCTTCTGACCAGCATGGACACCACGCATTAGATGAAGTGTTATTACTTTTATATTTCATTATCCTCTTACATGTTTTATAACACTGAACACCGCACATTTTTTGTGTGCATGCACCTATTAACATTAATTCAACAAATTAATGTGTTGTACATCTTACTGCAGGCATACACCAAGCCCAACCAGGTGTGTCCGCCAGTGATGAGAGTGAATGGGGATTTCAAGGCTTTAGACTCTGAGCTGTTGTTCAATGAAGCAGACAGAAGCTGTTAAGGTGGGAGGTGTATGTAGAGGGCCATTGTCTTTGATTAACTAATTAGTAGACATTATCAAGACTCAACAGAAGTCATTACGAGTGGGCTTTGGTGATGTGGTGCTCATTTCCCCACGGACCTCCAGCCACTGTCTCCTATCCTCTGCCCAGTCTGCCACAGCCTAGGTCACTTATTAAATCTATAACAACTAATTTTGCTTTTTAAATGGGGCTCTAATTGACTTTCGTGTGGAGAAAGCGATGTGGCTGATCCAGCTTGTATTACTTGAATCCCTGATTGAATGTGAATTAGTGATATGGTATTGTGTTTGCACACCATGGAAGATTGCTGGCCCGACTGCTGATGCTGTGTCACACATGCCCTCCCTCATTGTCATCCATACATTAATTCATGCCTGTAAGCCAAGCGCTTTCATATCTTTCATCTACCGCTTTCATTTGGTTCTTTGTTTGCACCTTTAGATGAGACTTTTTAAACGGATGCTGAACTACAGGATAGTGAAACACTTCTGCAACCATGGATCAGAATAAAAGAATATCCTTGCATCATTAGCTAAATGTGCTTCAATAACTGCAGGGCAAGTTGAAGACAAACAGGACCGAGGACAGCTTGTGTTTATACCGTCTCAGAGGCAAGTGGTTAATACTGCAGATCCAGTGGGTTGCACTCTTCTGTTGAGCTCAGACGAGTGGTGTCCTCACAGGCAGGGGCCAAACCATAATCAAGAAATTATCATAATTCACTCTAATCATAAGTGAAGGAGGGCAAAATGACTGAAATTAAATTCTGGATTACTGCCTCCGATCGCATGGATGTTTCAGTAACTGCTATTTTCTGCCAGCTTTTTTAATATATGTTTACTATACTCGTTCCGCCAATTAAAACACTAAGTCAAGGGGAGTGCCACAGGTTCACTGTGAAGCAACAGAGACGGGCATGCACACATTCTGGTGTGGATTTACACAGTTTGTGTGTAATGAGAGGGGCAAAGGCTGAGTGATGTGATTGCTCGGTGTGCTGTATGGCTTTGCTCCCAGTCTAGGGCATTAGGCAGCTCCTCTGCAGTGGTAACAGCATGCTGGGAGAAGCAAAGGAAGCAAAATAAAGGCCTGGTCAGAAAGGGCCGTTCTGGTCTAATTGAGTCCTTTGGGCCGAGGCTCCACTGATCAGAGACTTGTTACAGGAATCCGGTTTCATGGTTTCCAAACAATGAGATTTCAGAGAAGGGATTTGTAGTCCTTTGGGATTCCATCCTAACCTTTCTGTGATTTTTGTGGTTCTCTCTTGGTTGTCAGCCTCTGTGTTCCTCTGTTTTAAATCCGATTACTTCTACAATATGGAAACACTCAGATGAGCTAAGCAACTGAATTTCATATGTGAAGCAAAGCAGTAACACTGTGCATTCACTACGAATATGGCGCTTGCCGACGCCAAAGGTGTGGATTGTTTATCAAAATAGAAGCCTGCTTCAACATTAACATTAGTTGAGCTTGCTTGATTCTGATGTGGATATTCAGCTCACGATGCTGACTCACAGAGCGAACACTATTTCTCTGTCCACTCACAATGTAGCACACAGGTTAAAAGATCAAAGTTAAGAATGTTTGTTCTGATGGAAAATAAATCCTAAAACCAATATTCAGAGCTACTGTCCACATGATTAAATATTAATCATGCAGAGATGTGCACAGCCAAACACACATATGGTGTTGACTAAGTTTGCTTTATAGCAGTAAATAAAGCTAAAAGGTGGGGGGAAAATTCAATACATAAATACCAAATTTGTTCAGCTTTCCGAATCTGTTGTTTTAAACTCAGAGGATGAAACAGTACACAACCAAAGGAGAGAAAAATGCATAATAATAGCAACACTCATCAGAGGCTCCTGAATACAGAACACAGTGAAAACTAGCTTCAGAGCAGTTGGCCGGATGAGAAACATTCACAACTTCTACAAAGAAATTCCTGGGAGGAAGACATGTTTTCTTGCTTGCTCTTTCTTCCTTTCACCCTTTATCTCTCTGGCTGTCTTCTTCTCTCTAAACAATTCCTAGGAGACAAAAAACAACAAAGACAAATGACTTTGGCCTTTTAAAAGAAGCGTCAAACCTCTCCCTCCAGTGGGCAGAGGATCCACAGAAGTCTGCGTGTTTCTTGCTCACCTCCTGCAGTGGCATTAAGCACTGAAGGCTCTAGATGAGCTTCCTGTGGAGCTGGGACAGCCAGGACAAACACAGGCACTGTGCTGGTTTAAACAGACACTAGTCCCACTCAAGTGTAGCAGTTCATAAATTAAAGACATGTGCAAAGAGAGGAAGAAAAGAGACTGAGCAAATACAAGCAGCAAACACATGACAGAAAACTATCTCCATTTGGCTTGTCACTCAACTCAAGAGAATGTGGTAGAAAAGGGGAGGAAGAAAAGCTAGAAACAGCAAGAGAAGAGACGGGGAAGCTAATAAAACTATATAATTGTTGATAAAAAAAAAAAGTTTGGTAAAGCTTTGGAAAAGAAAAATTGTTCAAGTCTATCAACTACATGAGAAACACATTGAAAGCAATTCAAGGCTAAAATGTATGCTTTTCTTTTTTCTGGTCTAGAGAGGAGGCAAATGGGGAGGAGGGAAATGGAGAACAGGCACTGTGCCTCATCCACCTGATGCCATAATGCTTTCTTGCGTGGCTTTCTTTTGTAACACAAGTCCTGGGCAGAGGAGAAAGGCAGACACAAAGAACAGACAGTACTCTCTGCAGGACCCTCTTTGTGCCATCGCCACTCGCAGGCGGCAGGACAAAGCTGTCAGCTGCCTGGACACCTCGTTAGCCCCGCTCCCTGCAGCTCTCACATGGCACAGGGTTGACTGCGGCCCTCCTGCAGGGACTGGCTCATCGCTACAGTGGAGCTTCAGCCACTGAGAAATACACACATGCACACAAAACATGGGACTGCACAGCATTAAAGACCAAAGGAGAAACACAGTGCTATAAAACACACCTGTTCTACAGAAGGTTCAAAGCCCTCCCTTCACAAGCCTTTCCATGGATATTTGCTTTGGTTGTTAAAGCTGATCTTTTCAAATGCAGCCCACAACAAAAGCATCTCAAGCTTGGTCGAGATGGCTGAGGGAACAGGATGAGACTTGCTTTCCTCCTCACGCTCTGATCTTTTTTCTTTTACATTTCTGCTGTTAATGTAGGACGAAGAGTTGGGAATATAAAGACAAAGGGGTTAGCTGAACCTAGACAAAAACAAGCAATGCAGGGAAAGATCTCTCAATTATTTTGAGCGATTAAACTGAACTCATCACGCAAAGTTTTGAAAAAAATTGTTGCAGTTAATACTTCACTACATTTTAGCATAGCATTCAAAATTAGGCTGGGGGCTAAATGACATAAACTAATTAAGAGCTGAAAAAGCAAATTTTAAAATGTTCTGTTAAATACTTCAATGATTTCTACATTCTGAGGTTTCCAAGTGCTCGGCTCAGTCTTCCAAAGGCACTATAAAGCTGTTTTGCTATCACCTACAGTCTCCTCCTGTTAGCACTGTGTAGAATTTCAAGTAGGGTAAGTGCTTAGTTTGCTAAGACCAGGCCAAATAAATATGCAGGAATTAGTTCCAGCTTCATACGCTGTTAAAATAGGATCCACCAGTCAATGCACCAAAACAACCCCATTCACCACACTTCAGTTCATTCTGGCTACAAAGAAAAGCAGAGTAAATGTCATATTGACACACACACACACACAAATTATTCAAGCATAAACATACTTCTTTTGATTACAAATATTTATGCTTATAGGTACTGTGTGTGCTATTTTTTCTTCTCATTGCCACCTTTTCTTTTCCCAACCAATGCTTACATTTTTCCTCCCTCAACATACGGACATGCTTCTCCGATTTCTTACAATGAAGGAAAAAAAAAATGCAGTTCATTCAAGCAACCAATTCATGTCAGTCATGTTCAAGGTTTTAACCACTTCCACCCTTCAGAATGTTATTCACCGTGTTGATCTTCAACAGAAGTACGAAAAATCCCTCACATTAAAAATCACAACGTTATTGCATGAAATGATACACTTGAGATAAATAAGCAAACACAACGAGCAACCTTCAGTCAAAGCAGATGTAAACTTTGCGGCCATTAGAAAATGCTGATGTACCAAAAGGCAGCAATCAGTCAGGCTGGGTGTAGCCACCTCCCATGTATCAGTCTGGACACCCTCGTTCAACAGCTGTGGACTCATATGTTACTGTCGCTCTACCTGCCACTGTCCATCCACAACCATACCACCCACAGCACACATCAATCATCCTGCTCCTGCTGCTTTTTAATCTGTTTCCACCCCCAAAGACCAAGGACGCTTTAAAATTACAGTGTAGAAAGGTCACTCCATCCAATTAGAACATCATCAGGGATGCACACCGCAGGGTCATTGCCTGAACAATTGTAACACATAGTAAATCCTGGTACCCAAGAAAGAACCCCCACTCTGACAAGCTTCAGAGAGGCAGAGAGAATATTCAGTAGTATTTTCAGGATGAATCTTGTTAGAGACAAGTTGTTGTTGGGACAGATTTGAGAGGTAATGGCATGTAAACGTGCTATGATAGGACTATTCCCTAAAGATGAACAATGTTATCATCATTCCTTATGGTGACCTTGTGATGACCCCAGCTTCCAGATCAATGAAGTCTCCAAATGAGATTAGATCAAGCCGTTATATCTTTCGCCGTCATTCTAGTATCTTGCTCATCACAAGGATTCTTCCTCATAATAGGACATAACTGGACACACAGAAAGTGCCGGGCCTTCTGAAACAATAGAGACCTTTTGGATCAAGCTGAGTGATGGTAAGAACCATCTGGAGACCTTTGTTTTGGGTCGGCAGAAGGAAAATAGCTAATGAGAGAGAAGAGTGAGAGGGAGACAGTGAAAGACAGTGAAAGACGGAGGGTGGGTCAGTGAGCTTTGAGCCACTCGTGGGCTGATCTAAGCCAATTAGACGCAAGTGACAGCTCAGCTTCATGGTCATGACACAACTAGACCACAGCACTGCGCTGAGCCCCCACACCCCACAGTACAAGCCTGACTTGGACCCCAACAAGCCTTTAACACTCCACCCATAAAAGCCTAAATACCCATCTACCACAACCCCCAACACCCCGGACTGAAGCCAAGAAAGAGGGCGAGAGTATGCTTAACAAAAGATGTTCTCTCCCCTTCTGTCCTGCCTCCTCTGCTCTCCAGAAGGAAGTGGCTGGCTGAGCAGCGCTCTCTGCCTGGCTCGTTATGGTCGACCAGCTCTCTTTGACATCTGATGTTGTTGAGAGTTGCTGTGGCGACAGGGAAAATCCACTGACCTTTGCCCCGGTGCTTCAAAACTTGTGAACCCGAGACGAGTGAAAACCAAAAAGCCTGGTGGGGGGATACGTGAATGAGGAGTTTCAATTGAAAAATGGGGTTGGTTCATATGACCACCAACAGCTGTCATTAGTGTGGCACCTTCATCCTGTGAGCTGATAATGGTGCAGCCTACACAGTATAGATGAGGGGAGGTGGTAGGCCACCAGGTTGTGAGTTGTCAGGGCTCCAGGCAGCATGGGCCTTGTGATTAATGAGACAGGGCATTGCGCCACAAGGAGCTCAGCAGCACGTGCCACACTGGTGGCAACAATAAAAACTCTATACACT
Organism: Hemichromis elongatus; assembly: GCA_015108515.1. Classification (NCBI taxonomy): domain Eukaryota; kingdom Metazoa; phylum Chordata; class Actinopteri; order Cichliformes; family Cichlidae; genus Hemichromis; species Hemichromis elongatus. The sequence goes on from VUQR01036040.1 coordinate 142,183, forward strand.
GAGGGATTGTGGACTTGTCACACTTTAAAACAGCTAGTAACAATAGGCTAAATATAAAAATTGACATTTATATATAGCTAAATTGTATTAAATTTGTATTTTTAAAAAAACATAAATAATCATGTGGCACGCCCATCATGCTGAAATTATAAATGCATGGCTTAATGCATCCACTCAACGGTTGACGGAGCATCAAGTTTACAAAATCTGAGGATGGCTTTTTTTAGGGGGGTGAGGAATCAAGAAATGCAGAAATGAAGGATGACAGGAAGGAGTGATGGGGGTTGAGGGACACCCAGCAGGGGGGTGGGACAGGACAGCCCTCTGCACGTCTAACGTCTGCCACTCAAGTAAGTTAATGATGCCACGTTCTTGGGCCAACCATCCCCCTGCTGCGTGTGAGAAAATGGAGACAGAGATAGGCGACTGAGGGTGTTGTGTCTTGGCACATCGAAGCAGTGAGAAGAGGTGAGATGCTCTTGTGAGGTGAGGGGGGTGTGGCACATTGGTGAAAATTTAGGGTCTGAGAACATTTATGACAGTCAACACCCCATTTGGCACTATTGAGTGATACATGAATGATACAGTATACCCCTCTACTTTTTTTTTCTTCTCAATTACATGGCTGTCTCCTGCCTTCATCAGCATGCTTTATCGAGTCAAGTTACTAATTAAGGTTTATGAGAACTTCTGCTAATTTTGTTAGCAGTCAATCACAAGGTTGCTATTTGATTTTTGATAGCAAGAAAGGGAACGCGATTAGCGCTTTGGCTGCAGAGCAGAGCGAGCATCAATTTAAGGGAAAAGGGAGAACAGAGCAGGGTGTGGGTTGAAGAGTTGTAAAATGCTGAAGGGAAAGATAACCAAAGCCAGTATAGCCCTTAGCAAATGAAAAAAAAAAAATTAAAAATGTGCTGTTTAGATTTAGTTTCACAAACTAAATAAAACTTACTAAAGAACATCATAATACCTACATGAGCTCAGTCAGCCATAGAGCAGGTAATAACAATCCAAGATCCAGAAGCAATCTACTTTCGAGATTATACTGCTAATAACAGAACTTGAGTAGGGCGTACTATAAGAATGAAAAAGCTGACAGATGCTCATATCCCTTAATCTATAATTAAATTATCTGAGCTCTTCCTCCTCTGACACAGGAATAACCCTGCCTTCTTGAGCTATTTCTCCTTTCATACATCTCCCAATAACACTAGCATAACTGTATTAGCAGTGTATGCTAGAGATCCTCTCCAGACTGCCAAATGGACCTGAATGCAGCTCTGTTTTCAAGCCATGAGGTCAGATGATGGTCAATCAATGGGAGGTCACATCCAGACCTGGCCAAAGGTCAGCCTATCTGGACCCAAAGGTACAGCGGGCCTATCAACCCCTTAACTGCTATGAATGGAACTAAATTATGTGGACAGCTCCCTTCTGCTTGGAGTCAGAGAACCTGATAAGAAGAGCAGTTTACTAGACCTTCAAACTAATGTTTTATAATTAGAAAATGCGAACAACAAGTCGACAATATTTTTAAATCATGCCTAATTTTTACCATTTAGGTCTTTTTAGTGCAGTTTTGAGTAAGGGGGGGATAACTAAATTACCAAAAACAGGCAATTAAACTAATAACACATTAGCTGCCTAAATTATCAACCGACTAATTGCAGATGCATCCCACTCAGCATGTTTTGAATGATACTGTTTTCCATAGCCTGCCCCTACAGCAACAGAAGCCTAGATCGATATTCATGAAGTGTCAGAGTTGCAATTCATATGTCTGTTCCACAGAATCACCACGGGGACCTTCAAAAGAAAGATGGCAGCACAGCTAACGTGTAAATTTCACAGTTAATGCCTGGGCATGGCTTATGTTGGCCAATTAAGCTGTTCTTTTCAGCTCCATTACAACGCTGTGTCTTGGGGTTCATTTTTCCCTTACTGTGCCATTTAGGGCTCAAATGGGCAAATGTTGACTGTGCCAGTTGGACGACAAAGGGGGAATTTGGAGTCTATTACAGTGTGTGGGCAGAGTGATGTGTGTGCTGGTGCATATGTGCCTTTACAAACCTTGCCTTGCGTATGAGAAACATCTATGTAGCGTTGTTCCTGTGTGCCTTTGTGTGTGGAGGTCTAATTTGTGCATGAAACAGGAGAACACTAATGGCTTCTAAAGATCGGTGGAGTCAAATGAGCGTGCTCATCAGTTAGACACACACCCTTTGGTGATCACTTAGTGTCATTAGATTTCATTTCCTGTGGAATAAGAGGATCTTGGTAGATCCCAGACAAATCCCTGCAATTGTAGCAACACTTCAGAAGATTCACTGCCTTCATTTCTTCCTTACTGGGTGGCGAGTGGTGTTGTGTGTGGTATTATTACATTTAGATTGCTACACTAACAAAATTCATTCAAAACATACCATCAGTATGAAATGAAATGATTTATTTTCCACCTTTTTTACCAAACGAGCAAGGAAGGAGAAGAGATAACTAACCATCCAACCATTTGAACACACACACATACACACAGACATAGTGAAACAGAGACAAACACATTCGGCACCTGCGTGTTCACTAATAGCTTTGCCCTGTACAGTGTAGAGCACAGGGGCCAGCAGCAAGAGGCACTGAGATAAGATTCTGCTTAGCATTTGAATAGAGAGTTCTGATTTCTATTCAGCTGGCCTTTGGCCATGCTAGTACTGAAGTGGTCTGGGCAAGTCTGTCTGGTGGCTGGTCTCCACCGTGCCAGCAAATATGCAGGCTCATATCTGGCAATGTGCAACGTCTGTCAGTGTCCCGGTCTGTCTGTCTGTCTGTCTGTCTGTCCGTTTGGCTGGATCAGTGTCTGGCCGGTTAATAATCAGCCTGGCTAGCTGCTAATCATCCTCCCAGCTGCAGAAGCAGGTGGCCACACATACCACAGCTCCCAGTCTCATTCACCATGTGATGTCATTTCACTGCACCTGGTCATACTGCATTACATATAAATGAGCAAGATAGTTTTTCCCTCTGAAACCAAGTGTCTGTCCCTGAAGCGCAAAACCTTTGACATTTACTTCTCACTGGAGTAGATGGGCAGCTTACTGCGGTGCATTGGTGGCTGGGTGAACAAATAACATTTCTGTGACTCATCCACACCTTGGCCAAGCCTGGGACTGATCCCAGAGCAGTCAAACAGGCACAGGCAGCAGTTAGGAGCCAATCCACATCAAAATGGGAAGCTATTAGCTCTGGAACACACGAGGTCACCTTCAAAACACACACAGAGCATCTATGTAACTTCCTTTGCTGACATGTGCAATGGACGGAGCAGCACAATCATGTAGGGGCCAAGCTGCAAAGTGAAAAAGGAACCACAGCTGTTTTAGAAAGTACTCTCAAACATTTGATCTTGTCTCCCCTCACTCTTGAAAGTGACTAAAATACTTATAGTATCAGTTTCAAACAGCAGGAAAGGAAGTGAGGGAAGGAGGGAGTGGAAAAAGGGAAAGATAGCACGGAGAGAGGGAAAGAGAAGGAAAGAGATGGAGACAGCAGAGACCGGATGATTAGGTTTCAACGCTGGTCTGCAGCTGTTAAGGGCTCTAGGTGTCCCTTACAGCAAACGTAATTCAAGTGAAACACATTATCTGTCTACGCCATGGAAAAAAATCACTGTCATAACACATCCAGATCCTCAATAACTAGCGTGATGCAGGGGCAAACAAAGCCCAGTAACGGTTCATTATTAGGAGCTGCAAAAAAGAACTAATAACTGCATAAACATATGAATTAATAATGAATAATATTCCAATGGTGATTGTTTTTCCCCCTAAAAACCACAAGGCTAGAAAAGCAATATACTACGAATACAGTGGTTCTTATGGTCATTTTGCAGTATGTGGCCCATGCTTTCTCCTCCTCCCTTCCCCGGTTCCCTTCTTTCTCCCACAGTTCAGTTAAAAATGTAATGAAGCTGAACTGCTGCATCTCCTACATTCCCCAAGGGCTACTTTAAGGAGGGAATGTCCTTAATGTTTGAACAACAAGAAAAACAGCCACAAAAGCCACTTACCTTAAGCATTTTTAAGTTTGCTTATGTACTTGTGTAAATGTACGTGTGTACTTGCGTGTGCACAACAGTATTTAACCGGACATATCCATCAGAACACCAGTGTGCAGTGTGACATACGTAGCCCAAAATAAACAGACTGAAATGTGGACCTGGCTGAGTCCTGACCCTTTCACATAATCAATCCTCAGCAGCACTGTGCACCCTGCGGTGTTGGGTGATGGCATGCATATGAATAAGTGTGTTTTTTAAGGGTGTGTATGAAAGTTTAAGAAATAATGGACATTTGAACCACGAACCTGAACACATAAAAAAAAAAAAAAACAGCACTTCACACACCAGAGCCTGAATCAATTTCGGCAACATTTGATTCAAACCCACAACAGCTAGTGACTGAACTTCAGCCCTTCATCCTGTCACCTCCTCCCTAGCTCCGTATGATGGATTACCATCTCTGGCGGCCTCAGAGGGTCTTAGAGAGGAAGGAAGGTGGGTGGGGGAGGTCAGTTACGACAGGGACATATTCATCGGAAGGGAGCGCTAGGTTAAGGAATTATGGTATGACAGAGATCTGGGGTGGATAGGAGAGGGCAAAGGGGTTTTCAGGGGTCAGAAGATCCAATCCCGGCTGGACGCAGTGGCAAGCCACCCTCAAAATACAGTGGTCTGCAGGGATTTAACTCGGGGTCACATTTTTGATTAATATTATTATCACTCACTTGTCCTTTCACCCACTTGCCAGCAAATAGAGTGGCATCACACATATTAATCTAAATCTGGTAAATGGCACACCTGTGCAACAAATTAAAATAGACTTAGAATTGGAAACCTCATGTGTTAGATTAATAACAGATAGACACTGAAAACTAGATTAATACAGTGATAAGGGTTTATTGTGGAAGAAATTTTGTTGCTAAACATAAGGATTTGCAATATGAACACAATTCAAATAAACCTGAACCACCACTTAAAAAATGACAACAGAAATCAAAGACCAATACAGTGAAGAAGAGTGTTTTAAAGTTAATCAATAATGAGCCTGCAGACATATTTCAATAATTAAGAGCTCAGTCTACATCTGAAAGTGTCTGATAAGATTAAAAAAACCTGTTGAAAAGTGCTCACTTTCTACAATGCTGTCATATTTGTAAAATTTATAGAATCTATGTTAAATCTTTTTTTTACTTTATTTTTCTGGTGATTGATCATCTGTGGTGTGTAGCATTGGAGGTGAGAGACATTGTGGAGCAAAGAGGACGAGGCAAAACACAGACAGGCAGGGAGAAGAGACAAAGCAATAGACCTGCATTGTCAGAGCGGAGAGGCCATCAATAAAAGTGTCACTATGAAGGGAGAAAGAGGGAGAGTGTGAAGGAGCGAGAGCGGGGTATATAACAGAAACACAACAAAACCTGGTGCGACTGGTGCTTCATCTTGCTGGCCACTAATGGGCGTGAGAAGCGGCTGGTTCAGCACTCTTTGCTTGATGGCTCACTCCTCTGGTGACGGGCCATGGCATCCATGACGGAGCACCACGCACTTACTTAATCCAGTTTGTACACTCAAAGGTGACATAATGGTATAAGTAGAGAGGTGAAGTTTGAAAGAAAAGGAGACAAAAAGACTGATAATAGGCTGAGAAAGATGGTCAAAGGTCATCCCAAACTTGGATCTAAGTACTCCATCTCTTTGCCATCTAATCACCACATTTTCCATCTTTGTCTGCAGCTTTTGCCACACCTCTACATTACTGTTGTCGTGATTCAGCTACAACGTATCTGTACGATATTTCCCTTCCAGAGTACTGCTGTCGCTTCATCTAAAGGTAACACAGGCAATCTATTTCCCTAGGTGGATCTGGGGAGGTCAGAGCTGGGACACAAAGCCCGCTGAGGAAAGTAAAAGTGCAGTCTCAGGATGTGTGCCCGTGTGTGTGTGTGTGTGTGTGTGTGTGTGAGAGAGAGACAGTGAGGCTGTTAGTGACCGCAGTGTATTCCTATGATTTATCTTCCTGTGAGAGTTTCCAAATTTCTCTTCCATTTCTGCAGCCCGGCCTCTTTCCAAGCACGGCACAGGAGTTAGGAATCTGTAGGAACTCCTCATTTACTTTGACCATCTGTGACTGATAAAGGTGATACGATCAAGCTGCATGACGCTGTATATGGCTGGAAAACACTATAGCCGTGCATGTGAATGTGTGTGTGCATGTGTGTGTGTGTGCGTATGAATAGAAAGGAGGATCTCTACAGAGGTCAGCAAACTCCAGCTGGCACATTTAATCAGGGATTTTTTCCTCTCTAACACTATCAGGAGAAGATATGTTTCACACGCTTGCCCTCTCTCCCCATCCCTCTTATCACAGGACAACATTCCCGCTTTTTCTGCATGTATGCTTTTTGCTTTTCTTCTGTCACATCACTGCTCGTCTCAGCTAAGACAACATTAAGCTTTAGCAGGAAGTTTTTTATATGAAAATGTAATAAGCTAGAAAATACTTTGGTGGTGCAAGCAGCAGAATTATGTTTATTTTATTTGTGTGCGCAACTGATCTTTTATTTATTGAGTAAGTTATTGAAAAAACAGACCAACTGTTTTAGATGGACCGGGAATTTCGTGTTTTACACATCTAAGAACATAAAGAAACAGACACGTCGAGATGTTTGGTATGAATAAAACACTTAGATATTACACTTACAAATGAGAGTTTCTGAGACTGCGTTGTATTTCCTAACTATAGCATGCATCATTAATGCGCTGTAATGGTTGCGCTGTTGCTGTTTTCTTCATTACCCTTCATTATTTCTCAAGGACTCCCGCACAGATTAAACCTCAGTCTACCGGGGTTTATACAAGCATGAGGGCAGGTGTTTGTGAACATGTGTGTGTAAGTGCGAGAGTGTCTGTTGTTTGTGTGCACTTGTCACCCCGTTTTCTCATTTCTGAACTGGAATAATGAGTCCAGATGAGCTCAGCAGTGCAGCTCATCCTGACTCCCCACCTGGCTTGCTCCTTTTGGCCCATCCCTTTATTAGCTTCCCCCTCATGCTGGACACAACAGCAACAGCTTGGTAACCCTCCTCCTCTCTTCAACACTCGCACCTTTCCCAACTCAATTTTCCTACTAATTACCTTGTTGTACGAGTACCAACTGCTACCTAACGATTCACTTAATTGCAGAAGTGGTACATTAGATGATATCAAAGGACCTTTTTAAAAGTCATCCAATCCCATTCCAAGCGGCATTTAGAACCAACCCAAGACATCTGTTTCATTTCAGTGTCATTTGCATTTTTAAAGGTTAAAACCGAACAAAGCTGCAAAGGTATACATCTAAAACTCCTTTTTTTGTCTTCATTTATATTTGGTGGCTTTCCCCTGATGATTACGTACTGTTAATACACAAGTAAAAATGTCAGAGGGCCTATATCACAGTTGACACTCAATTAAAAGTGATATGTGCTAGTTTCAGGTGGGTGTAGTTTGCGTCATGCACCTGAAAAGATAGGGCTAATTAACGTTTTCCTTGGGATCCTATTGCCCCAGGTGTGCCTTGTCACACTTACATATACACAGATACTCGCAGTGCTAGCAATTTATTCAGCAGCGATGGCTGCAGCTTGCTTTTCTGACACAGGCTTCACAATGATTTATGAACCTGCTCATTGACCTAGTTTATCCTGAAAAGAGAAAAGGGGCACATTCTCTTATATGCAGTATATCCCATACTGCTGGCCTGGAGTCAGTTTTGAAGAGGAGTAAGATTACAAGGCAGCCTGCTCCGATACCCTCTAGGCAACACATTTACAAGTTCTCTTATCTTCTGAAGTACAGGACAGTGAACAACAGCTATAATGAAATCTCTCCCCAAATGCAGTAGAGTGATGTCTGGGCATTATCCCCACACTCTGCACATGCACCATGAAGCTAGATAACACAAAGCAGCTCCTAGAGTTCATGTTCTTGTCCATCTATTTGTGCTCAACATCCAACGCTTAAAGGAGACAAGGTTGCAGACCTAAGCCCAGTAAAGGCACAAGTGCCCCTGCCCACTCGGGCCCACATTAATAATGCACTGGCACCTCTTGGAGGGCTCTTCCCCCCTTTGCCTCTTCACTCCACATTTCCTGATCTAAAAGAGAGAGCGGTGAGTCCGGCCCAGCTTGATGCCTGGCATGCAGCAGCGCCACTCTGTTCAGTGGACACAGAGTTCAATCTGTTTCAGAACTGCAATTCAATTATCTCACCAGGGTCCTGTTCAACCACTCGTGAATGGAAGGGGGGCAAAGGTGCGTTCGATACAATGGAGAGGGAGATCGAGGCAGGGGATGGGGGAGGTTTGGGGGGGTTACAAGACATATCATAAACACAAATCCAGTTCAACATGGATATAGATTTAAATGGTGCTTTTTCTTGCGAGATTAGCTTTGGCTTTACAATCACTGGACGGATGTCAGGACCTGATAAAGCTAATCACTGCTGTAAAGCGAATGCAGAGGGATTTAGCACATCGCCCCCGCCTTCTGCCCCCACAGCCCCCTGAAGACCTGGCTGTGAAAGAAAACTGAGAAAGCCCAGGGCCCAAAACAGACCAGGCATGGAGCGTGCCGTGAAGTGCCCCTCCCTCTTCTTCAGGCTCTATGATACCCTTATCTCAGTAAAAATTAAACACACGGAGGAAATACGCTGCAAAATGGGCACGTTTTTTTAATCACGGAGGTCAAATTTATAATCATCACTTTTACTAAAAGAGGAAGATAATTATTTTGTCATCGAATCACATTTAAAAGACCAAAAACAGTTTATATTTAAGATGGTGCACTGTAACCATGGCAAAACTATAGCAAACGACACTGGAGCTCTGCACTGTCTCTGACCATTTCGATACCTTAAGCCAGATCCTTAGGATTACAGCATCATTAGACCTGAAACAAATAATTCATGCCTCCATATAATACACTTCCTGAATATTTAAACATCTTTTTACTTCTCCTCACCTTTTCCATTTTTTTCAACATGCCTCTGAGGGCTTTGATCTCATACTATTCAAATAATTCATATCAAAAATACCATTTGTGCACCATCACACTGTAATCAAGTAACACATTAAATGACTTGCGAGCAGAGCCTTTTCCTGCGCCCACACTCCATCTTTGTCAGGCCACCATTGCTGTCATTCTCAAACTGCTATGTCTCATACAGGCTCAGGCCAGTATGCTGTCACTATAATGAATACTCAAGTGCTCAGCATATTTCATGTTTTCAAAGTTGTTCCTTGTTAAGTGTTTTAAAGCAGAAGTAAAAATTACCCACAATCCAATCAATAGTCTTCACTGTAACTTAAAAAGTAAAGACCTCAAAGTATTGAGTTAAAAAACTCAGTGTATTTATTCTTTTATTGTATAGATTACTTTGCACCATTCTGTTGTTATACCTTGTATAGTGTATAGAGCCATACAGACATGTACAGTTCTGTGCACTTGTTTGTAGCCTCTATGCTGAACCTCACTCTCAAACCTGGCATCAGTGTTAATAACCATCAGATGTGCGTTACACATATTTCTTCACCTAGCTCTACTCTTCCCTCCTGCCCTAGTGACCCCTCACCCTTTACCTTTAAGCCATTCAAGTAGTCAATGCCTCTATTCAACCCCCTATGCTCCTCAGTCCATATTACATGAGAAAGAGAGAGAGAGCGAGACCACGAGAAAGAGAGAGAAAGAATACTGAAGAAGAAAGGCTAAGAAAACATGTTAGAAGGAAAAAATAAAATAATCAGGAGGGTTCATCAATTTTTCATGAATTTTCATTTAGAGTGGGAGAGGCCTCTTACAGCAATCGATAGATCAAGCTGCTGTCACACAGTTAGCACCTGGGGGCCACTGGAAGGCCCTCGGGAAGGCAGGGCAGTGGATCAGAAGCAGAGACCAACCCCCTCCCACCCATTTCCTAAGGGTCAAAAACTAACTATGAATTTTACTGTCATCACCTCAGAAATACAATTACAGGCAGAGGATGTTGTTCCTGCTCTCTTTTGTTTAAAAACCTAAAACATCTGACTTCCAATTTTTTGCTTCTTTTATGTTATCTAAGGAGTCAAGCTCAACATTTTGAGAGACTGTCTAAAGTTTGTCACTTTGATGATAAGAATTCTCCTCTCTCACAATATAAGGACACAGGGACTTTCCACTCCACCTTATGGGCATTTTGAGGTGCCTGGGAGTGGCTGTATAGGAAGCCCATACTGAGACTGCTGGGGGGTAGGCTCATCTTCAAAGGTAATTCGATCCACAGCTCAGGTTATGCCTGTCACCATTCACCAACAGACTTCAGAAGGCCTGTGCTAAATGTCCATCACAAGCTGTGCTTGTCATTCGACCCCCACTCACCTGCGAGAGAGCCGTGTCAACCATGCCATCATGTTCCCATCATAAAGCCTCCCAGTAGCTTTACGTACATACTCCAAGCCATACACACAACATCAATATATATCCTTTGGGCTTGGATCAAATTTATCAAGTGCATGGAAGAAAAAACTCATTATCCGAAACTCCGACCAATATTCCACACTGTGAGGTCGTAATAGGGTTTAAGTGGCTCTTTTAGACGAGCAGGAAATTAGTGTTGTTTGTAAATGGAGAAAAGAAAAATGAAATTAACTAAAAATAGTGCCAGAAATTGTTGACTTGTTTACTTTAAGTACCTACGGTAGAGACAATGCTTGAGTCATTGATTAGACAGAAAATGTATTCTGAATGTGCTGAATGCAAATCCAGTCTTTCCATCAGTCAGCAGTGAGATCAGGATTGCTCTTTATGTGCCCTTATAAATTACATAATATGAGCGGACTCATTTTGAACTCCAGCAAAGAGGAGAAGTGAACCAAATGGAGAGAGACTCCTGACTTACATGCTACTTCCAAAGATGCATTGCGGCTCACAGCTTCTCCCAGGTAGTTCCGGGCCACGCAGACATAGGCTCCCTCATCTGGTTTGCTCCGTCGTCCATGAACGATGCGAAGGAAGAAAAGCGAGCCGCTGGGCAGCAGCATACGGTGGGAACGTGGGTCATCTTTGTCTGTTTCCACCCGCTCTCCATCCTTGTACCACTCCACTGTCGGGGTTGGCCGCCCCTCTGCTTTACAGTTAAGAGTGGCGGGCTCCCCTTTGGATACGATCAGGTCAGAGGGATGCTCCACAATCCGTGGTGGGGAGTCCTCTTGGCGCAGACGGGATCCTGAAGAAAAAAGGAAAGATTGAATGAATCATGTATGTTTTCAGTTCAGTAATGTTATTATATAAGCTTTGTAAAGTCAAAAAACTGTTTCATTATAAAAAAAAAATAGAAAAATTGTGAAAAGATAGGGTTTTTATTAATAAACACAACTCATAGCAACAAAATAAATAAGTTGACTGGCTCGGGAAGACCGACCTCTGCCTAGAGCAAGAGCTATGGGGTGTGGCTCTGAAGTGGTCTCCAAGATATCGATTGAACTTTTAATCTTAAAGAAGAAAACCATGTAAACAAGTGGCACAGTAAATTCACATATAAACAATGTTGTTTTTTCAGTAAAAGGGGTCCTGGGTTTGAACCTACGGGTCAGCTGTGGCCTTTATGTGTGCAGTTTTTACCCAGTGCCCACTGGGCACCTACCACCTTTTTCCTCCCACAGTCCAAAGAAATGCATGCTAGGTTAACTGGGGATTTTAAATTGTTTGTATGTAAAAATGTCTCCTGAATGATTGCCTGCTTCCATGTGCTGGCCCCTTATATTTGCTGGCGACCTGTCAAAAATGTATTCTGCCTCTTGGACCTGAGAGCTGGGATAGGCCCCAGTTCCCATGTGACCCTGCATTGGAAAAGCGATTAAGAAAACTGACGGACATATATAAAATTCAATATTAATTTTGCATTAAAAAAAAAAACAAGAAAAAAAAAACCAAATAGTAACCACCAGGGAAAAAAAACTCAGGTAATCCACTTTTTCAAATAAAAGGAAAACTCAAGTTATTATATACTGGAAAAGAAGGACAACAGAACTACTACTTCCTGTGTAATGATCCACAGTCCACTACAATCCACTGTGTTCTGCTGAGTTGATTTGGCAGCCTATACACAATTTACAAATGCAGTTACTACTCACTAAGCGACATCTAAAACCATCAAACTACAGTTCCACTCAACAGCAATAGATATATACCAAATAAACAAAAACGGCTAACCTGGCTACATTTATCCACATTTAAACCCCCCCAAATTTTATTCTCATTGATCAAAACCAGCTAACAAAAGCAGTTCTCTTTGTGCTATTTTTCTTGCTGCCTAGACCCAGATAGCAGCGCCGAGTGCCTTTATATATCTGCCTAATATTTATGTGGCCAAATCTTGGGATAGAAGCTTGTCATAAAATCCTATTAAAGCTTTTTATAACCATTACAGGTTAGTCAAAAACTTTTATCTGCTCTTCTCAGCTCATGCAAGAGCTTGAGAGTAATGGGACCTATGGGTAAACAATAAATGAAGGCATACATTAAAATTACACACATAGACCCGCATTATACTGTTTATCTGCCCTGCATATTTGGTTTTCAGCAAAAGTCAAGAAAAGTGGGAGTTCACTATGCAAAAAGCAGGCATGTGATGTGAATATGAATGTTGGGGTCCAGACTAATGTCAAATGCTAATCCCCTGTGGTTGAAAACCTTGGCCCACTCCTTTTCATTAGAGCTTACAGTGGGTAAGCTTTTGGAGCCTGGCAGTTAAGATAATGCTCCCCGAGTCAGAGTGTGCTGTGCGTCTGTGACCAGGTCTTACCCATGGTGATAAGAGACTGTAGGCCACACAAATGTGCGCACACACACTTATATCAGGGAAGCCATGGGAACCATGCAACAATCAAATAGTCTGATCTGGCAATCAAAGACACAGCAAAGGGAACTGGGAATGAGGTACAGTTTTCCAACAACCCTTTTTTCTTTTGAACCATTCAATACCTCATCAATAACTCTGCTTCAGTTGACAGCTAAATGTTAACCACTCAGTGTTGCCTTAAGTTAAGAACTCAGCTCTTTGTCTTAAAATGAGCTGTTGCAGGTGTGCATGTGATTGAGCCGAGTTGATGATTGTGCCCTTCCCTGGGGGCAGTACAGTGAGGTAATAGAATGATGCCTGCTGCACAGAAGTGCAGTATACCACATAGGCCTTTGTGCTTATGTAAGGGGTAATTTGAACACAGGATGCAAGCATAACAGTCGTGGTTCCAGCTCTTTGTTTGGCTGGGTTTTGCACACATCCCACCACCCGTTACACTCTAACCTCCCAGGGGAAGCCAGGACAAGCTGTACTGAGGTCTTTTCTCCTCATGAGTCTACAGGCAAAGGGACAAGAGCCAGCAGAAACCTGCTGGTCAGCATAAAATCTACTTCAAAGACCAAGTGTGGTGGATGTGTGTGCAAATGTGCACATAAACACACACAAAACACATGGATTTAGTCTGGAAATGTGCACTAGTCCACAAAATGTCAGGAATCAGGGATCAGATAGGGACATATTGACCCTTGAACAGGAGGCAGCCTGTTCTCTCTTCCTCCTAATTTGGGCTAATTCCCTCCATTTCCCTGTCATTGATTAGTGATCAGGCCTGGTGTCTTGCACTAACTGGGACCACGGACAGCGATCTGTAGTAGAGGGGTGGGTAATATTCTGTCCCCAGTGTCCATGATCTAATCTTATTGGTATTATGTAGAAAACTGAAGAGGCATAGCTGGTATTTGGAACAAAAATCTAACATATTTTGCTTGCTATCTTTTTTTAACAAAAGTGGGGAACAATAACCTAGCCAGCAGCCAATTTTCCTGTCACAGAGAGGGCAAAGAGCAAGTTTGTATTCTGGCAATAAGTGACTTAATAGATTAAGCAGTAATTAACACTGTGACATTGATAAATGGAGGGCAAGATAAAGGACAGACATGTAGGCCCCCTTCTCCCTCAGATCCAGTGTCAAACGCACATTTATTCTTATCTCATTGGAGCATCTGCTTCCCCAATAATCCACAAATCGTGCAGTGGCTTTCCACTAAGGCCAATGGACATGCACTAAACTGCAGTGACTCCATTCGATTTCTATCAGTCTAATTTCTTTGAATCCAATTTGTATTCCAATCTACTGCTTTCTAATCACTTAAACCTTGAGTCTCCATCTGGTCTCCTCTTTCCTGTGGAAATGAACGCAGCAGATGCCTCTACAATTGTCCTTTCACTGCCAAAAAAAAGCTAAGCTGGGTGCACAGAAGGCCAGACGTGACTGGTCAGTGTCCTTCCTGAGTCAGGTGTAGAGGTTAAAAGCACATCCATATGCTGTGGAATATGGTTTGAAAATGGCCCATTAATCTCTGTACTGGAAGACTTCAACACGTAAACCTTGTGTGCAGTTTCACTACGAAAAGTGCAAACAACAATATTTGCACAGGCTTAAGCGAGTGTATCTTCTACAGCCCTCGTGTGACTTCCATGAACAAGGGATGTCCCTGAATGTGCACTGTCCAAAAATATCAAATTAAAAAACTTTATATACATTCCCACTGCTGAGCCATCAGACCTGGCTCCTCACAGGAGCGAAAGTCAATTTTCAGCTTCCTATTGGGCCCCTTTTCCCACTCTCTTTACGGTAAATGGGCTTTCTGTTGCCCTTTTAATGTGATCATTGGTGCTGTGCAATCAAGTGCTCTCTGAGCTGAGGCGAGTGCACTTCACTGGGTCTCAGGGCACACGCTCCAATCAAAATGCTGTGTTTCCCCCTGTCTGCAATAATACCACCATTACTTTTCACCACTGCTGTGCAGTCATCCACTTTTGGAGAAAAGTAGGAACCACAGAACAAACAAACAAGCACACAGACAGGGAATGAAATCAGAGAGGGATTACTGAACCAGAAGCTGATTCTTTTCTGCCTTTTTTCTTCCCGTCTACTTATGTCAGCTTCACTGAAATGGATGCAATTTCACTGTGCTGTTATCCAAGAAATGTGCAGTTTTTGAGCACCCGCTTTTCTCCCGCTGTAGTGTTTCAACCAATATGTGACATTAAAATATAACTGAAAAACATACCGGTTAAACAAAAATAAGATGGGTAACATTTGTCATTTAAATCCGAGATCAAAAACTGCTTAACCAGAACTCATTCTCCTGCGTTACCACTGACCACACACATTGAACTGATCTTTTCTGTTATCTTTGTCACATATTTATTCATGTGTGCAACAGAAGGTCAGGCCTTTGATGATCTTTTTGTAATTATTTTTATTAGCTCCCAGGAGAAATTCTCCCACCAACCAAATCAATACACACACCAGTCACAGGAAGAGCACTGAAGGAAGGGCTCCCCAAAGAGATATTAATTATTCTACCAACAGATGCATGCTGATCAGAGGTAACCAATGGCAACCCCAGAAGCAGAGGCAAAAAGTTCTGGTCACCAAAGCGCCATAAAACATCAAACAGGGAAAACCAAGGTCCAGGCCAGGAATGCAGTAACATTATAATGTGGAGAGTGAAAAAGGGAGAAAGTGCCGAAACCCAGCGGACTGAGTGAATATAAATTTGTCCAAAAAAAAGAAAACCTCAAAGAATTTTCAGAGCAAATAAATTATGCATTAGATCCATGTTGTCCAATCTGAAGTATACCCTCCCTCTGCCTCCCACTTCTCCCAACTCTCTCCACTTCTCTTCAACCTCCCACTCGATCTCCTTCTCTCTATGCCTCTCCGCCTCTACCTCCCCATATCTCTCTGTCCATTTCACTTGCTCACTGTCCTGTTACATGCTGTCCTCACTATGAGGGTGACTGAGTCATATCCGTCATGTCATCAAAGGGGAAATGTGATAGAGCAGCAGGGGGAAACTGTGATGGTGAAAGACGAATGTTACTGGCCCTCCACGCCTCAGCACCGGCCCTGCCGTGACACTTCCAAGCAGCCCGTACTGCACCCGAAATTCATCTTCTTTATGCCAAGCTGTCAGTGGCGTCACAGCGCATGAGCACCAGTATACTCCAATACCAGACAAACAGCCCATCTCAGTGAGATGTCACTGGAGACATCCTGCTGTATCTGCTGGAGTCCAGCCCAGTCCAGCGCATCCGGCCAGCCACTCGATACAGCAGAATCCTCAAACTGAAGACACACAGAGTGAATAGAAGAGTGTTCACAGGTGCAGAGCAGATTCCGCCGCTTCGTCTTCTGTTTCAAAAGAGGGAGGGGTTTCAACTAGGTAACTGGCTCACATGATGCAGTATGTTCCACCTCACTGCTCCGCATACTGCTCCTCTCTCCTCCTGCTAGGATCCATACTTTGAAAGCAAACACAGGGGTAATTCTATGAGCTGCTCTCAACCCCTCAATGCATCCATGCTTGCCTCAAACAAATATCATATAGAATTCCATTCTGAGTGTATTTCAGGCAGTGTCGAGGTGGGGTCAGATTGACTTTGCATCCATGTATTTACTCTCTCCCCCATGCAGATGGAATACATAAATAGATAACTGTGGGAATGAGAATATCTGATTTTGCTGCAAAGGGCTGATTCACATAGCTTGTATTTCAAGGAGTTTCAACCTTGTTTTTCCCTCACTCTTACTCCCCGCCCTACTATCAGTAGCCATGCACAGAAAAGGCGATGTTATCACTTTTTCAGCACTTGCCTCGTCTCAAAAGAGCGGAGATCGCTGACTTGCAACAAGATACTAAAGGAGGAAGAGCAGGATAATGTAAAAACAGTTAAGACTGCTTTATTGTAAAGGGAAAAGTGTTGACAAGCGTGCTGCTTCCTCTCTTTGTTATGGACTGATTAGTACAAGGAGTATAGTGCGAGCGCTGTGGGGCTGTCAGGCCACTGGTAGGGATACTAAACTGCGTGATGCAGATTAAATGATTTCCGATTCCTGGGCCAGTGAAGCGTGCAGCTCACTGCACCACCCCACCTTTTTCAAACCTCTCTTTTTTTTCTCCTGCAGATCCTTTTGAAGAGCCTCTGCTCCACCATTTGATAGTCGGCTTTCGCTTTGCACCGTGACAGTAACCTTGATATTAAAGTTGTGTGCTTGGAAACTCAACGATTTCAATCGCAGCCAAGTAATAAACATTTTAGAGGTGAACTTTTATGATTCACAGTCTCCCCTTCCTATTCCACTACAAAGAATCCCTTACAGTTAAGGTAATGTTCACTTGCTCCAGTCATGCAATGATCATCAGTAATAAGCTATTGTAATAGAGTCCAATTTTCTTTGGTCATTTCAATCTCTGTAACTGTTCTATAAATTAGATAAGAAAGCAGCAGTGTTTAGATCTATCTTTTCATGGTATGTCGGTGTGTGCAGAGTGCGTGTAATTGTAAAGACAGCTGCCTCAAAATCACTCTCAGGTGTTAAAAGAAATTAAAAATTATAGATTTTATTATTTAAAATGTGGAGGGGGATAGAGAAGGGTGTCAGTAACACATGGTGTTGAAAGGTGACTGTGTGACTGTGCAGGTGGACGGACTAATCCTTAAAAGACCTGTTAAGCTGTCTACAGTTAGGTGGGGAGATACTGACACAGTGTACATAAAGCACGCAAAATAATATGCTACTCAAATAATGGAAACCTTAATTTAGCTTAAAATTCAATGGAGTTTTTCAGGAGATAACGAAAAAGAGACAAAACAGAAAGGACAAAAGCAGACATGTGATATAATCAGTAACTGTATATCTCTCCAATCTAACCACAAGCATTTCCTCTTCAGGAGGAGCGTATGTATGTCACACAGAGACATCAGGTAGATAGCAGGTAAATTGAAAAAAAAAAATGAAATTAAGCAAAAAAAATAAGCATTTTCTCAAAATTAACCTCCTAAGACCCGAACTCTTCCATGGCATGCATTTTTAATTTCTCTTTGATATTTGGTCATATCGGGACCCGATGAATGTAAAAACAAAGAATTACCAGATTTTTTTTTTTTTTTTTACCTAATTTTTGTTTCTGAGAACAATGAGATGCACATATGAATATATTTGTTTAAAATTTCGATAGAACAGTGTCAGTATAATGTGCTCGTAAGTGGATATCAGCCCCTTGTAGAGCACAATTTAGTATTTTAGTCTAGACAACCCAAAATGTGATGTCCACATATGTGGACGCCTGGTCCTAGGAGGCTAATTATATTATTTCACAGGCCGGAGGTCAAACCCAAAAATGTTCTATAGGATTTCTTACCCAAGTTATAAAAAAAGGAAATGAAATATTGTCCTCCCTGCATGTCAAGCACTCTAGCAGTCCTTAGATATGCTTAACTCCAGGTGGAAACATGAAAAATAAGAGCTATAACCACACCATCCAACCGATAAACTCAGGAAGCAAAGCATTGGCTCTGATACTTTCTTTTTTTAAGGTGCAGCCGAGCAAGTCAGAATAAGATTTATTAAATTTTTATACCACGAGACATTTAGTGTGGTCTTGCTTTGGGATACAGGGTCAAGGGTGCCAGCAGTAAGTGGAAGAGGACTCATTCGGTTTATTGAGGCCCATGCATCCACGCTAACACAAAACAAGACTTTGATGGTTATTAATAGTGTTTCCAAAACACATTTACCCACACACTCCTACAGCAGTTCATAATTCTAGAGCCGGCTCTGTGTTGCAGAGCCTCTCAATGACAAATGCCCGGGAGCAGCTATGCAGAAAAAAAAAAAAAAAATCACCGCCATCCTGGAAGTGAAAGTGGAGAGTTCAAATGTTCAAGGATGTGATTAGGGCTTTTGTCCTCTCCACCGAAACGGTTGTGACACTTGGCTGATGCCACGTTCCACACTGAAACTTCAACCACAAAGCCAGTCTCACCAGGAGTCATTATATACAGTAAATCAACTCGCCCCGGGTCATGGTGACTTGGTTTACAAAGCAGTGGGGTGCCATTTTTTTTTTCCTTTCCCAGCAAGGACACAACAAGAACAGGTTCCAACAGTACTGACAGAGAGATGTGTGCATTTTTCATTTGTGCATCATCAAAATTATAGCCTCTGCTCTGAAACATTACTCTAATGAGGCGATGGTTTATAGTCTGGAGTCTATGTATTTCTAAAGGTTTTTATCCTCTAGTTAGGTTCAGGTAAGGAAAGCTAGATATCTGTCATGGCTAGGTGATCCATAGACTGAGCAGGAGATGAAGACGGTGGAACAAGACACTTATTCAGTGGCTCCACCACTCTGAGTGGCATTGCAGCTGTGCTGGACTACTGCTGCGCGTGATAGATGTGTGCTTGAGTGTCGTACTCTGGCTGTCCATCTTCATACGTCTTGCACTGCGAGACAGTTCATGCATTTTTATCACCAGACCTGACCTCATCTTTAAAACACTGGTGAGATACTCAGCTCAGGTACAACTGTCACACAAACTCTTGACAATAAAGAACAAGAAAGTATGTTACTGGCTTAAAACGTACAAAATTAAAAACACATACTTCCACTAAATTTTGATGTGAAATATAACAGCCAAGTACCAAATCCCCCCTCCTCAAACTTGTAATTGTGCATGATTTCTGCTTACTTTATCCTCCTGCCATCACTTTATGTTTGCCAGTATAGATTTGCATGGTCTGTAAGTTTACGGTGCATGTGTGTATCTCTGTTTGTTTGCGTAGAGCATGGATGAGCATGAGCATGGATTATACAGTTCCATGTACTTCTGTGAGTCATTCAACCTTGACATCCCTTCCTCCTATCTGAAGGTTGCCGTGAGACAGCCAAACAGAGGGCAGGGTGAGGGCAACGGGACACACAGTAAATAGATGCTTTCCCCAAACACAACATTTCAGCACAGCTTGCAACATGAAAACACAGATAAGACAAACACTCAGTCCCTTCCATGTTTACATCACCACAGGCTTCTGTTATACTCAGCCCTTATGTCACGTTGTTCTGGTTTGCTCTTACGACAGTTACATTTTGCATGATAGGACTGCTCATCGAGTCCACAGTGTAAATGAGTAACACATCCTACACATCCTGATTTGGGTTGTAACCGTTGGCCGAGTATTTAACACTAATCATTAAATCATCTGAGATTATATAACGGCACCTTTATTTTCACTTGGCCCCCTTACAACTTTTAATCTGCTGTTTGCGAAACAAAGACGATGACAGAACAGACCGAGGCTTGTATCTGTGGTCTGGGGCCCAGGCGGTAAGCACAGGTGTGTATTCTATAAGTACAGGTGTGTGAGACAGGTGAAGGCCCTTACCGCTTGTTTTACCTGCTCTAGTCATCTCTATTCATCATATTGCTCCTCCCCCATCCCAGCCTGAACACACTCCCACTATATATCGCTATCGCAGGTGTACAGCGAACTCCTCATTGTTTGAATTCCACCCTCATTGACATTGCCACTGATGGGATACCTGAGCAATGACAGTATGTGTGTACGTGAGATACAAGGGAAGGACGAGGCTGGGGAGATCTGAAAATATATATTGTGGGAGGAAAGGTACTAGCTGTCTACCTAACAGCGTTAAACCCCTGCTTGGTCCTGTTGTAATCTCTCAGTGATTTTGTCTTTTTCTTTGTGCAATTCCGCTCTGTAAATGTCAGGGGTATGCTTGACTGGGGCTTAATAAAGCGGAGGTAAAACAGGGAAAAGTGGCATTACCTTCCCTCCATTTTGCTGGTCTTAGAGGAAAACCAGCCACGTGCATTGTCTGATGCTGACATTTTCTCTTCCACGTCTGCAGTATGAAGTAAAGACACTACCGACTGTGTTTCAAGAATTTAAAAGAGCTTTGAATCCTCTTATATCTGAGTGATCACACGGCATTATTTTTGTGATTTAAAAGAATTATGGAGAGCTCAAACTTTACTCTATCATGTCTCCAATGTGTGAAGTGATCGCTGTTGAGACACGATCCACAGCCACAGCCAGACTTGGCTGTTTAAATATTATAGGAGATGACATGACAGTGTTACCGGCCAAGTAACACTTATCATTTAAATCGCAATAAAGGACGAGGAAGCTGGTTTTTACTGGACAAGTGCTCACCGCATCCTACTTCCTCGTTCACTACTCCGTCACTTTGTATTATGATCACCAGCTTCAGTCTTACTGTCTTAACTCATTTTTGATGTTAATCAGAGAATAAACAGTAGCGCTCCGTGGCGAAGAGCAAGGCGACTTCCCTGACAGTGATGAGACTATGGGAGACAGTAGAGAGGGGACTTTCCTGTACATTTCAGATGAAGGTTCATCATTACAGCAACCCCATTCCAGCAAATGAACCGCAATTACAATAACACTGCCTAAACACTGCCAGCTCGAGCAGAACAATCACATTTGGGCCATGAATCGCAATGGCTTTTACACAATGACCTCGGCCTGCCTCATCATTCACGTAGACTATTTTAATCTGGGCTTACTTTCCATTATAGGCCAGCACTCTAAACCTCTCTCATTTAATCATAACCATCAACAGAGTTGTTAGTTTGCAGTGTTCTTTGGTAATAAAGCATCAGCCTTGCAATTTATCTTTAAAAGATTGTATTGTTAAACCACTCTTCTCTCAGTTTTTAGATTTGATTGCACCCATTCTGTCCCCTCCTCCTTTCCATCACACACACACACACACACACACACATGTGCGTGCTCTCCTGGTTTGAGTTTCTCTTGACTCAGCGTTAGTGAAGCCCCAACCCCACCAGTGAATCAAAAACCACACACCATCCACAGCAATGACCCCATCCCCAAGCGGCCATCTAAACAGCCTCCTTGACATATTTAAGTTGGTCCTTATTTCAGCACCTCTTGGTGTATCACCCAGGATGAATGTGATGTCACCAGCTCCTACATCAGACACAGGCATGCAGGAGATCTCAAAATAGCAAAGGGTCAGCAGTGCATGTCCAAATTGCAAAGCATGTTCTAAACCAGCTTCAAAAGCAGCACAGCAGAGTTTTTAAGATAACAAAAACAGCTGTAGACATGTGTATTCCAGAAAATATATCCTACTGCAGTTGGCCTGTTTTCAGATGCACAACTTGTCCCGGATCACTAAATGTCTTCCAACTCTGGCCAACAACAGCCAACACACATCCACTTTCTTCACCTATTCCCTCCCAGTATCAATCCTCTCCTGCACACTAGCAGTATTAATCACAGCACACTAAACAGTGACTGACGCCATTCACAAGTCTTGGCTTTGTTGGCTATGCAGCCCAGTGAATACAACTCCAGGCCTTTTTGTCTGCCCAAGTGGACTCTTAGTGGAAGCTCCTCCCTCTCCAAGGACCCAAAGATTACCTCTTAAAAGGCTGGGTGATGGGTGAGTTCTGCTGGGATGGAGTAGGAGAGCAAGAAAGAGGGGGGAGGAGGGTGACAGGCAAATGATTGGGAAGATCCACTGCTCCCTGGGAGATGTGCTCCCTCTCTCTCTGTCCAGCTAGCAATGCCATCAGCTACTGCTTAGCAACCAGTGGCTGAACAGAGTAAAACACACCAAAAAAGGCCAAAGGAGAAAAAAAAAAAAAAATCAATTCCCAGAAGAAAGGAGACTTGATTTGCAAACTACTAAGACCCTTCAGAACCAAAACTTGCAGCTGTGAAGAACAAAAGGGTGGGTTGACAGGCAAAAGAAAAGAAAAAAATGGGACCTTACAGACTCTTGCATTCAGGGGCAACAAAAAAAAAACTGGTTCACATATGGATAAGTTGAACAAACAATGCAATACAAACATATGTGTGACTCATCACTCACGTATGATGCTATAATGTCCCAGCACGAGACTCGTCAGAAGTATTCGTTTCTCATTCTTTGATTATGGGCCTCTGATTGTCTGTGCAGACTGTGTGCAAGACAACTGGAAAAAAAAGGTGTGTCCTTTTCAAAGGAAGCACTAAAATGAAAGCAGACCACGGAATTTGAAGGTAATACATCTTAATACCGATTATCATTTTGCCAGTCACAGGTTGGACCCATTCCAATCCCGATTTCCGTCACCTAAGCTGTCCTGTTTTGATGATTGCTGTGAGTCATTACATTAACTCTCTAGCTGAAGCTGTTTTAATTCCTCTATTAAACTAGTTCCCTTGTAGGCCAGAGAATCCTGAGAAGCTTGTAATATAAAGATGCTGACTGGGCACTCAGTGGCAGACTGGATCAAGAGGGCAGGAGCTTTTGGCTGCAGAAATGAATCAATCTTGTCTGTAATCCACATCATCATTAAACATTAATCAAACAAATGGAAATAATAAACTGTGGCACTGTTCCAGATTTGGTTTAGGTCAGCTTACACCACAACGCACAACCAAAGCTCTGAAATCCTAAAGCATAGAAACCACGCCATGTAGTGCAGAGCGAAGACGCTGAGTATCATAGCACATTTAAGAAACAGGCCAATGACCCTCAAATCTACAGAGGAGAACTAGGCTACAGTCTGTTTTATACAGTAACACTTCCACTTATAACACATCCAATCTAATATGTTTGATACGTTTTTTTATTTTCCTTTACCAAAAAGGTCTCTCTCACCTCTGCAATGGAAATACCTGTAGCCGCTGTGACAGAACCTGGATATCATTTCTATTCAGCTTTCTCTAATACCTGTGTCACAGTCAGAAGTGTTTCAAAACACATTTAAAGTCTTGGGTCATGGTATGAGCTATGATTCTATATTATATTGAACAGCTTTTCCTCAACTGTTGCATATAAAAAGAAAATTAAACCTCATCCTTGCTCTGATTTTAGCCTCTTGGGAGGAGCTTTTTTGTTGGTTTTAAGCATGTCTTGGTTTTTTTGCTTCGACTTCAGTGGATGAAAAAAAAACAGAAGAAAATGAAAAATAAGCGCTGAGGAGATGTGAATTCAATTAAATCAAAACTCCACAAGCTCGTCATGTTATCACCCAAAATCCAATACTAATGGCGAGTTATTATTATTATTATTATTATTATGATTAGTTTCATAATCGCTAGAAACGGCAAAATAATTGAGAAAAAAAAACTGCCTTTAAACTCTGTAACTACAGGATGTTACACGGCAGGGACTTGTCAGGGCAGCACAAAACATTAAATTCTATTTAAAGAGTTTTACACAACAAGGCGGTTAGTAACTTACCATCAACTTGAAAATACAGTAGTCCACTGACAAGGATGAACGCTAGCGGACCCATACTAGCATATTAACCATCCACGGCGGGCGCGTAAATCCTCGATTTCACTACAGAAAAAAATATGTCCAAAATGACAATCAAGTCTATTCCGTGTTTCTGGGAGTTATGGATGGGCCCTATTTACTGACAAAAGCCAGTGTTAAGGTCCAGAAACAGAGAGGATCCATTTAAAGTAGTAGTTCACCCGGAGCAGAGCGGCATGTAAATACACAGCGAACCTTGAATCCAAACTCTCGGTCTTTGGATATTATCCCAGCTTGCCCCGTGAGTTCCTCTGCAATCTCTGCTGTTTGACAAGATGACCTGCTGTAAACACTGTAACGAACAGAATCTGTAAGAAAGGTAATTTAAGTCCACACTGGAAAACAGCGTATAGTGTCTATACTTCTCCGCTTGTTATCGGTTCCTTGAGACGCGTCTCTGGCACCTTTCAAATCTTCAGCGATGTCTCCATAGTTGGAGAAACGACTCGGCAGCAAACCAAATTTCAGCTATCATGCATTTCCAGAAAGTTGTGTTATTACAGCGGGAACCAGCTCCCGAAAGACCCATGTGCTCAGCGCTGTAAATGTACAGTCATGCTACAGTTCAACATCCTCTCTTTCTGCCTTTGGGTTTCAACAGCGCTGGCCGCTAGGAGCGCACGGTCTCCGCACCCGCACAGTCCGCAGCCCACCACACTGAAGCTCGACGCACTCGCACAAAACAAGGATCGGTTCGCGAAATCAGGAGCGAGACTCGGAGAGAGCAGCCCAGTGGTTTGAGAGCGAGGAGAGTTTGGACGTCAGCCCGAATCTCTCTTAAGTTGTGATAATCAAGATAAGCATTTCAAGCAGAGAGAGAGAGAGAGAAAGGGGGAGAATAATAAAGCCATAAAACCACTTTACACATATTTGAATGTTTACGCATCAGGAGTTTTACTTTTTATACGTTTACAGCCTCAAGTGCAGTCATTGTTCACCACACAGTGCTGGATGTGGGAGAACAATGTTATCTGAAGACATGAAGGTAGTTTAAGCATCTTATTTACTAAAACATTACCTAGTGGGGCCAACAAGTACATCCGCACAGACAACAGCGGCAAAGGGGTGGAAAAACGAATAACATAAGAATCACATTTTTTTATGAATGGAATTCATTATTTCATAATATGATAAAACTGCTAATCAATATGTCCCATATTTGAACGCAGGCAAATGAAACTTGCTTGGAAATTATAAGCTGAATTGCATGAGGATGTTAATCCATTGAGATACTGAAGCAGAATTGTAAATATGATCTTTGTCAGAAATCAATGACTGATTGACCGAGCCCCTGCCCCAAGATGAGGAGAGGAGCAGCTCTGCATACCAACAAATAAATACACAAATGTCTTTTTAAGGGCGAGATATGCAGACGCACACACGGAATATAGAGAACAAAATTATTACAATCCAATTTTTAATCATGGCCAAATCATGATTGGAAACAACAAGGGGGACCAGCGATGTGCTGATGGTCAGAGATAGAGGGGAGGTGCGTGTATGTGGTCTGAACTACCGCGCAGCAGCCTTCTGCATGTTTTCGTAGAGGGTTTATTGCGGGGGAGCTATGAACTGTGAGCTCCCCCTACTGGTGACAGCTATGGCTACCTTCTCGTTACTATGCTTTTTTTTTTTTTTAATACCACCCTATGAAGCCGTATACAGCCATGGTACAGCATACGCAGACCCAACAGGAGTGTGACTGGTTTAAGAAAACTTGGAGATTGCTTGTATTGTTGTGTTATATCAAGTGCATGAATTCATATGGTTTGATAAATGCCACAACTAAGGGGCTATTTCAGCACTGTAATATACAACAAACCTCAAATCTTCTGTGTAGGAAATAACAAGCCAAATGCACTGTTTTACATCAAAAAGTTATGATTACGCTGACAAGCTGTTTTCCAAAATTTGTACCAAACTATTATCATTTCATTTCCCCAGTCAGTATATTGTGTAATTCAAACGACTTTCAGAAAGCAAAAACAGCACAAAGCAATAAATAAGCATGCTTGCAAATAAAAGACTAAAGCTCTGGGCACACCAGTGTAAAAAGATGGAAAGCACAATCTAACAAGTTGTTGCTTTGTTTCTCCCATGAATGGATGCAACATTAGCAGAAGTGTGGGCTGAAAAGCTTGGATTTCTCATTTTGTGATTTACATCAAAGTCAGCCATACAACAAAGCCCAACATATGTGCCCCCAAGATGTCTTTGAAAGCCCTGCTCTCCCACTAAAAACAATATACAGGCCAAGGCACATGATCGAATGGCTGTGGCAGAAGGAAACACTTCCACCACCTTTAATGATAGCTTCGACTGGCTCATGGCCCCTTTTTTCTTCTGTTTGTTTGTTGAGCTACATGTCGAAGCTTGCCCTGTAAAGGCCTTACGGGGAACTGCGACATGCTGTAAGTTTGCTAGCTGGCTCTCGTTGCAGGGAGCGTTGTCAGCTGGCCAGACGCAGTGATTTGTCTTCATATTTTAATATGTTTGTGAGCTGCATGCAAATGCTGTCTTCTCAGTGTCTCTCCAGTGTCCTAGATTCTAGCAGATGCGTGCAGCCACAAACAGACACACAAAGAGGCAAACAGAAATTTATTGTGTCATCAGTGTTGCTGAGGGTTGAAGGCAAATAAAAGAGAGGAGAAGGGAGGGAAAAAGGGAACTGGAGAAAGGTCATTTACGAAAAAGAAAAGCCCACTTCAAACATAAACAATGGAGTGTATGGCTTCATTGATGGAAAAGTAAGTAGAGTGTAATTCTCCCCCAAGCCCAGCCTTTTATTTCCCACTCTCAATCACTTTATCTGTAGCAGAAGCAGTGATATTTTGTGGCTTTCTAAATATCAGCTCAAAGTGGATTTATTTTAATTAAACTGGAGGCTGTGTTTACTCAGGACGAGGCACGTTACATAAAAATGAGTTTGGGGGGCATAAGCAACGGACTGATAACTCACGGACACCAGGATACAAGCTTATGCTTCATTCCACTGCTGGAAATACATTACAAATCTTTCATTAGGGTGACATTTATAATATTACTGACAAACAAGGTTTGTTTGGGTTGATTAGTTCTTTCATTTCAAAAACTGAAAGCTTGCAGATGAGGTGTAACCACAAACAAATGAGGCTGACGTCACTGAGGGGAAAGCAAATCAAGAGCAGCGGTTTGGAACGGGTGCATTAAAACACAGGACTCAAATATATTAAAAGCACGCAAGTGCGCCTTATTTTCCACAAAGAGACAAAATATATATGAATTTACCACCAGAAACTGAAATGAATCATTTGTTTTGACCTAAACTAATCACGCCACAAATGCTGTCAAGTTTTTGTGTGCAATTATGTGTTTTTAATTAAATCAAAACTAATAATCAATCAGATAATTACCCATTAATGTCCGCAGAACATCTGCTCATTTACAGATCCATGGGTGGAGCCATTCATTGGGATGGTTGACCTACATCCATCCATCCTTGTTCACTTCTCAAATGACATGACATCAATTGGTCAAGTCCACTTACTTTTATGGCAGATTTAAGTACTCAAAATATCAGTTTGCAAATCAGTACAACAAAGAGAAGCATCAAAGACGACTGACATGATCACCTTAAATTTGAAATGCTCCACCCTTTAATTACTGCAGTTTTTTTCTCACTAAGAATTGCCCGTGACGAGGCTCAGCTTATACTAAAGCGCTGCAAACACAGAGTGCTACAGTGTGGTTGTTTTCTGCAGATAAAAGCATGGCTGAGAATCAATAGGGGGTCCCCAAGTGGACCGAGTGATATCTACGAGACGATCAGGAGTGTGTACAACAGCAGCTGCAGACTCTGGGGCTTTGTAGGCTACACGTTCCAGCGGAGGTATTTGCAGCTCTTTAATTGCATGTAACTGTGGTGCAATCCAAATGCAAACTATGAATCACATGCAGACATTGACAAAGTGTGTAGTTTCGGCACAAGTGCTTCTCCTCCGTGTGCGAGGGAGAAAAAGAAAAGTGTTTTTAATTGTGCGCCAGGTCAGAGGTTCAGGTAGCAACATCACTCATGATCAGATCAGAGTGGTATTTGGGGAGCTCTTAGCTGGATATCTTTCATGGCTGAGTATCCCCTTACTGGGTTTGGGTCTCTGCGTGGGGATGATTAGGAGCTGGAGGTGGGAGGAGGTGGTGTGCAGAAGATGGTGGGGTGGGGGGTTTGATGTGTGGAGGGTGATTAATGTAGATGTCAGTAACGGCCCTTCCTCCTATGCTCCCTACCCAGCATCAGTAATGACACCTGGGGAAGGCAGAATGGGCCTACCTGCAGCCCAGGCTCCCTCAGCAGGGCATGATTCTTCCCCATGATCCTCCTCTGTCAGCAGTCCTGTCACCCAGCTCGGATCAGGCCCTTATTAATGGGCCTCTATGTCAAACATAGATATTAAGCTGTGCTCTGCTTCGCACTAGCTTTGGCAATAACGCCCACGCGGGCACACAAACACACACACACACATACATTCCTATACAATCCATTGACAGACATAAACACACACAGCAGAGTGTGGCACAGGCAGAACTCGCAAACATATCACCACATGTGCATTAACATTCGCTGAAATATTACTTCCTTCTTTAGCAAGCTTTACTGATTCTGTTTCAGCGTGACAAAGAGTCCATAGATCTATTGGATATCACTTTTTTCCTCCTCTTCTTCAAATCTTTAATACACAGCCGAATATCACATTAGGCTGAAAAAGTGACAAACCTTTCACTATGATGTATCGTCCAACAATGCAAATCACTCTGCTCACCAGTTATAAAAAGGTCATACTGAATGGCTACTGAGTACACATCCTGTGAAAATCTCTGTCTAGAAATGAGGCCAGCTAAAAGCAAATACCCCCCAAATATTGGCTTAGACTAAACTAGGGCTGCTTTTGCTATCTAGGCTTGCTGCTTTAATAAGGTACATGAACCAGGGGGACATTTATAGGTATCCAAATTTTGGGTTTATTCAGGACAATAAAACATTTAATGGAAGTCAGCATGACACCAGTTAAAATCTGTACTCTCTGATACTCCCTGAGAGAAGCTTAAGTGAGGGGCCAGACGGATGGAGAGAGTATGGAGGATATGACACTTGAGCTCAGTGTAGAGAGAATCTTCCATCAGCAGGACATAAACCTTGCATGTAATGCATCGTCTCTTCTTCCTCTGTGTTCACTGAAAGGTACAGGAAGCCAGATAGGGAAACCCTATCTAATGTTGGAAAATTGAAGTTGAAGATTAACTGTACAGGCATTCTTTCTTTTAACATCAACTTTAGCTCCAGAGTTTGCTGACTTTCTCATTTTCATGTGAAAACAATAGTCGTCAGTTTGTAATTTTGCTTGCAAGTTTTCATGTACGCAAAAAGCAACTATGCGGTACTTACAAGTGACTCAATAGTTCATAGTCATGTATAAACTTTTACAAAATTTTATTTAAAAAAATACTGAAATCTCTATGTTATTAAATCTGAGGTTCATGTCAAGTCCTGTGGCCAAAATATATATTGAAAAAATGTTATTTGTTTTTTAATTTGAACATTATCATTTAAATTAATTCTGGATATGAGTGGATTCAAACAAACAAAACCCAAAGGAGGACACATCAAAGGGGAGTCTGAGGAAGCTCTCCCTCAAATGCTGAGCATTACACTCAATTTTGTGGATTCCTTTAGAATTTAATGCAACTACAAATGTCTTTATTTGTGTGTTATGATCTTAGCTAAGAAAACACATATACACATTCTGCCCTCTTATCCCTGTATTATTTGGGAAATTGAACTCTTGAAATGTAAATGTGTTAATTCTTTTCTTTAAGTATTTTACTAACCCCTCTAGATTACGAGTTGAAATGTTTTTCACTACATTGTTGTAAAGTGGATAAAATTTACTTAACCTCTTAAGTATGGGTCAATGGGTTCCATTGACAAAAGGCTAATAACCAATAACCAAATATCTTTACGACATACACCAATAAAGATATTTGGTGAGTTAAAAATCCAATATAATGGCCAATATAAATGCTGTGCTGCCTCAAACATAAACAGATTTTCCTAAATTTGGTATGTGAGCTCTACTCTCACAGCAAGTTGTAATCATTTATATTCACTTCTACGGCATTCCAAACATATATGGCCAACACTTGGGTCAACAGCAAAGTTGCAAAGTGCCCTCTGGTGGTGAAACTATGCAAGGCTCATAGCTGAAGGGTGTCTCGCCTATCTCTCGTTTGCGTTTTAAATTTTCATATACCAGTATATCAATATACCAATAACTAGTATATTGACATACATTGTCCAAGCTCTAACTAATTGGCAAAAAGGGACCCATTATGTTATGCATGCCCCCACCGGCTAAAATTACAATTACTCATGGACAAATCTTAACAAGTCACATTTGATCTAATCGTGGTCCCCTCTCAGCCTGAAATAAATAAACAACATTTAACAGATTGTTTGGTGGCCAGAGTGGCATCTCTCTAAAAAAGAGCAATAGCACTGACTGCTTTGGGACCCTGAAGCTTTTATTGTTTTATTCATATCTACACATCCATATTTCACACATGTGTTAAAACTACAGATACACATGATACCCAAGGAGTTGTTGCTTTCAACTGCCTTTTTATTTGTGGCCTAGAAGAACTATCAATGATGCAAAGGGGATTTGTGAACATTTCTTAGGGAAATATCATGGGCTACTTAATGGAGATCTTTGATGTCACCAGGGTTAAAAGGCTCAATTCAAACATGGTACAGAGTCACATAGTTCATCCAATACCTACTGGCCGAAAGGTTGCCAATGTGCTACAACGTGCATGAGGACAAACTGAAAACAGACAAGCTGGAGAAGCTTCTAGTGTCACACCAGCAAAGGCTGAACAGACTAAGCACACTGCTGGAGGCAGAGAAAGAAAAAAACCCAACGAACAAGCAGCAGAAAGACAAGGCCTGTTTAGAGACTGAGATTCAACCCAGTGCCTGCCAGGAAGAGGTAAAAACCTGAAAGAGCTGCTCAGGGAGAAGGACAGTAAAGTACTAAAACTCAACAGGGAGATGGAGAGCCTCTCTGCAGGGCTAACTGAAAACCTTCAAAAATAGCATGCCAAAAAGCGCTCTGGAGAAGAGCCTGAGAAAGGAGGTGACAGAGAGGAAAAACTGTAGGAGGAGAAGGCGACATTGGAGGAGTAAAATAAGAAAAAACTCTTGGATGAGAAGAAAGCGCTTAACAAGGTTAATAAAAAAGAGAAGTAGGTAATCAAAAACACGGGGGAAAGAAAAGAAAAAAAAGAAATAATAAAAGAAAAAAGAAAAGAAATAACTGGAGGGAAATAAAGATCTGACAAGGAAGAATAAGGAATTTGACAAGGATAAGTAAAATAAGCATAAATTGAAGAGGCAAAGAAAAAAACTGGAGAAAAAGAACAAGGGACAAGGAGAGATCAAGAAAGATGCGATCAAGTGCAGAAAGCTCTGGGAGAGGAGCAGAAAGAAAGAGAGAAGAAGAAAAATGAACCCTATGATGTAAATCAAACAAAGGCAAGTCACAAAGAAAGAATGAAACATCACGGAAGACTGAAAGACAGGGTAGACAAAAAACGTGGATTATTTCTACAGATTTCGTACAGGACCAACATTACGTAGTAAAATGTTCTGTCTTGGTTTTTTAAACTGTTCAAGATCCATCCATCCACATCACACTTACATGTTTGAGATCATTAAAGTCGTTTTAATATCAGACAAAGATAACCCAATAAATACAAAATGTAGTTTTTAAGTGATATTTTTTATAAAGGGAAAAAAAAAAGTTATCAAAACCTAGCTGTCCCTGTGTGAACAAGTAATTACCCCCTAAACCTAATAACTGATTGTGCCATCCCTGGCAGCAAGAACTGCAATCAAGCATTTGTGATAAGTCCTTGACAACACTGTGAAGGAATTTTGGCCCACTATTCTTTGCATAATTGCCAGTTCAGGGTCATTCCAGATTTTAACTAGGCCATTCCAAAACCTTCATTTTGTTTTTAGCCCTTCAGAGGTGGACTTGTTGGTGTGTTTCGGTTTATTGTACTTCTGAACTTGTACTTCAGGGCACGACCTGACACAGAACTCATGGTTTCATCAATTACAGCAAGTTCGGGTCCTGAAGCAGTCCCAGATCATCACACTACCATTTGACTGCTGGTATGATGTTCTATTTTTATAAAATGCTGTGTTAGTTTTATGGCAGATGTAACAGGATTAGGATATAGAACATAGAATATATTCCATAAAGTTATGGGGATCATTGAGATATGTGTTTTTCAAATATGAGATGAGCCTTTGTGTTTTTTTGGTTATGTACATTACCACAATGAATTTTAAATGAAAAAACAAAGAACAAAAAAAACAATTACTAATACTTGGTTGAAAACCCTTTGCTGGCAATGAAAGACTGAAGCCTTGAACTCATGGAGTAGATGCAGATGCTGAGTTTTCTCTTTTTTAATGCTCGACAAGGCCTTTATTACAGCAGCTTTCAGTTGTTGTCTTTGTGCCTTTCTGTCCAAAGTTTAGTCTTTAACAAGTGAAATGCTCAGTTGTGTTAAGATCAGGTGATTGACTTGGCTATTCAAGAATATTCCACTTCTTCGCTTTAATAAACTCCTGGGTTGCTTTGGCTGTATGTTTTGGCTCACTGTCCATCTGATACATGAAATGCTGCCCAATCAATTTGACTGCATTTAGCTGGATTTGAGCAGACAGTATGTCTCTGAACACCTCAGAATTAATTCAGTTGCTTCTGTCCTGTGTCACATCACCAATAAACACTAGTGTCCCATTACCACTGACAGCCATGCACGCTGAAGCCATCATACTACCTCTGCCGTGTTTTACAGATGATGTGGTATGCTTTGGATCAGGGTTTGTTCCTCAACTTCTTTATACTTTTTTCTTGCCATTATTCTGGTGGAGGTTGATCTTGATTTCATTTGTCCAAAGCCTTCCTATCGTTGAAGCTTATTAGTGGCTTGCACCTGGCAGTAGCTTCTCTGTATTTACTTTCATTCAGTCTTCTTTTTATGTCAGATTTGGATCGATATGCCTATCTAATGGAGGATGTTGTTCACTTGGTTGGCGATTGTGAAAGGTTTTTTTTTTAACCTGTTTTCGCAGCTTAGGGGTGGCTTGTTTCACCTGCATGGAGAGCTCCTTTGTCTGTTCACAACAAAATCTTCCAAATGCAACCACCACACCTCAAATCAACTGAAGGCCTCAAATCAACTGGTTTATTTAAAAAGAGGGTAGCGCATGTTAAGGAGCTGAAACACTTTAGCCCTTCGACCAATGTCCATACTCTCAAATGAAAGCTAAGAGTCTGCAAATTATGTCCATCTGTCATGCTGAGCTGTGTGGCAGGTAGTAGTTGGACCTAAAGACAGGAATCTGAGATGGAGTGTTTACCTTTAGGCAGCTTTTATTTGCTGGCAAAAACCCAGTGATAAACACAACACACAAACACAAAAGTAAAACAAAAACTCCAACTTGGAGGAATTACCTGAACTGGGAGTACACGACGTAACATGATATAACCTGACCTGACGAAACATGAGGAGGGATAAAAACACAGCTAATGCGGAGAACGCGACAACAAACAAAGCAAGACAGACAAAATAAATACCCAAAAGGGTAACGAGGGAATGAGGAACAGGAGGGAACACAGCTGGGGCTAATCACACACATGAGACAGGGAGGAAACAAAACAGAATACACTAACACAGGACTGTCAAAGTAAAACAGGAAATGCGCAAACATAGAAACCAGACATAACACAAGGAATTCAGGGGAGGCACAGTAACAAAAACTGAAGCCTAGAAATCGCAAAATACAAAAGTTAACCTAGGGAGCTACGAATAAAAAAGTTAACCTAGGGAGCTAAAAATGCAAAAGTCTAAACCATCAAAATAGAGAATATTATTGATCAACACAGAAACACTGGGTCACTGGACCCAGGACCATGACACTAACCATATAATAGTAATTGGAATATGTTTCAGTAAACGGGTTAGGAAAAAAGTGTTCAAATAGATATGGACCTAACTGTAAGTGATTTCTTGACTCAACAACTCAGCTTTCCAAGAAATGTAATTAATCACAGTGATTAAACGGGATTAAACTTAAAAATGCATTTTGTATTTGCTAACGTTATTTTTTCTAATATTAAAATCTGACTGATGATCACACATAACAAATATGTTAAAAAAAATCAGAAGTACTTTTTCTACAGAATTGCATTTGAAGTGTGAATAAAACTTAATTTCAGATTTTTATTTCTTTATCAAAAATTCATGACTAAATAAGCAGCAATCAAAGACAAAGTCTGAGGAAAACATCCTTAGATATTTTTTAAATTGGGTCTAAGAGTTTATCTATTTCTGGACTCTGGGGTGTTGTTTGATCAGATTTTAACTGTCAGTGGTCTAGCATTATGAGCAAAAATGCTCAGAGCTAATCACATTTAAATTCAAAAGTCGTTGAACTGTGGTGTACAAAAATATGTGACACCACATGCCGAGCCCTGTCCACACCAAACAAGATAAATAAAAACTAACAAAATACAATTATTTTTCAAGTAAAATGAAAAGCAAAACATTATGAGTTCAGCTTTAATGACTGAACAAAACAAAACAAATCAGTGAGTAACAGAAAATTTTAGATTTCGTCTTAAACACGTGGTAATGCGTGCAGTTTTTTCCACTGAAAAACACATTTCAAAAGATCGATCGACAAACCCACACATGCCAAAAAAAGTCTTAAATGACACTATAAGTTCAGTTTCGGAGCAAACTTTCCAGCACAATCTGCCTCCCTCCTTCACTGTTTCTAGTCTATGTCATCTTCTCCTTTCCTCCTACTCTTATTAGATATTCCAGCCCCACTTCTTTAACCACATTCCTGTCATTTATGGAATTTCCCTGTCTAGGTGAAAAAACAACCCACTCCCATGGTCTTGAGTGCTGTAGCTAATTAGCTGCCCTACTTTTTCCTGAACGCAGCTGCTTAATCTGGCTCGGTGGAAACTCATCATGACTGTCACTCCCCACCCAGGGCAGCACTTGACAACAGGGTGCTCGTCATTCTCATGACAGCACAGGGTAAACAGTTTGGTCCAGTGAACGATGGGCAACAGTGGCTAATGAGTGAGAGGTGAATACTTGAGCCCCGATGAGTAAGAAAGAAGGGAATGAGAGGAAGGGAGGTTCTCAAGTATCTCTCCAACCTGCTTATCAGTTAGGACATTGTCCTTCCTCTTTCCACTCCTCCTCCACAGCTATACCCATCATTAGTAAAGCTCTGAACAGACGTTGTTTCCTGTGGTTCATAAATCCCTTAGCCATACATAGAGGACCTGATTATAAAACAGCGAAGACAGGTTTTATGATTGACATAAGGAAACCAGTCCCTTTTACAGTCGCAGTCAAAATCTGGTAAAATTTGATTGTATATACAAAAATATGTATTCATTGTCATTTCATTTTGGCTTATTAAAAATCATTATTGGAAAGAATAATCAAGTTTCCCAGAAAGTTGGCAAGAGAAGTCTCAACTGGGACATAATTTACAAATTTCGGTGGGTAGAATAAACTCAACAAGACAGAAATCATACATTAAAAGTCTGAAGTCTCATATGCCTCATTTAATTAATTACACCGTTATTTCACACATGATTTAACCAATCTAAACACATGCCGTATATACTTCCTACTGTACTGTTTGTTTTGGCTTGTGATTTGGTAATTTCTTTAAGTAGAAAGAGACTTTTAGAGGAAGGTCGTCAGATCTATTTTTGGTGCTTTTTTGACCGCTAGCATTTTGTATTCTGCAAGAAATATTACTTAATACATGCAGTGATATCAACTGTTAATATTTTCTTTCTCAAAATAGATGTGTGAGCTTCCAGTAAATAATTGCACATCATAAAGACGTATAATATTATTTGTTGTAAATATATAACAGTCATTTCACTATGATTCAGCAACTTTAATTATTTATTATCAAAGACACTTGTCCATACTATTATATACTGTAAATATTTATTATTCCTCGTTAGAGGAAGCAGAGTGGGTGTGAGCATGAACTATGGGTTTAATTAAACCTCCTTTTGTGGTGATAGTGGCATCTGATCAATAAACAGTGTTGAAGGTTTGTGGACTGTCCTGTTGGTGCAAGTCAGAGTAAAAAGTCAGCAGTGGACATGTACACTGTATTTGCCTTCTGTATTTGCCTTCTAATTTAAAATACAGTGTAAATATGAATTATATTAAATTGTATATTTGGCATTCAATGTACAAATGCACACAGACTGTACATAGGTGCAATGTTCACTACCTGCACTTCACAGACCAGAGGGTTCATATTTAAAACCGTTTTGATTTGAAGTATGATTTATGAAGAAAACCACAGACTCTATGTGTAGATATAGCCTATATCTACACACTGCTCCTACAGGAGCTGCTTGTCCATGGAAACCAATGCTATGACACTCCCAGTGCTTAATTTATGTGCTGTTAATGCCAGAGGTTTGGAACTCACCAATTATTGAGTCGTTGAGTTGCTGTGGTTCTTTTATAAGAATCACCGGGAGAAAAGAAACATCACAAACTGTTGCGCTTGGTAGCACTGTATTACAGTACCTTGCTCAAAATGAGTAAGTCCTTGGGTGTTGTTTATAAAGGTAGACTACATGACTAGGTCCTTGATTTTGTCCCATACTGTGCAAAAGTCTTGAGTCATCCCACATTTCTTTGTGTTTCTTTTATAACACCTTCTTGAAATGTTCTAAAGTGATCTTGAGCAATTCTGAAACTCTTTCAAATTTTTCTTTGGACATTGGTTGCTTTTTCACTCATTTTCAGCCCACTCCTTGGATTTCACTGTTTTCAGAGGCACGTTCTTTCTTTTTCTTTTTGTTGTTGTTTTTGTTACATTTCACTTATTTTAATCCCTACGCATAACCATTTTTAGATATTTTGTTTGTTTGTTCAGACACTTAACACTGACCTATCAATCAGTCAAGTATAAAAAGGCTAGTGTTGTGTCTAAACATACCAGAAAACTTAACAAAGAACCAATTTTAAGTTCTATCTTTAGGTGCTTTTCAACAGCAGCCTGTCCCAAAAACACATCATTTTAATTTCAGATATACAGTGTATGGAAGCAATGTCGTTACACAATAGAAAAAACCTTTCATAGAATTGGCATTGGACCTGAGAGATAAGTCTGGCCATGTATTTTTCACAGACAACCCATCAGAAGTGGTCTCATCAGAAATGTCTGAGGTATGCCAAATTACATTAGAACAGGACTGAAAAATAGTGACAACCAGGCTGATGAAATCAAATTTGAAATTTCTAGTTACAGTCACTGTCAGTATGTACAGGAGAGGTCAGGAGAGGGATACAAAACGCAGCCATCTGTAAAAGGGAGACTCTGCCATGGTTTGGTGCTGCATTTTAGCGAGTGGTGTTGGGGATTTTGGCAAAGATGAAATAAAGAATGCAGAAAAATGTATTGAGATTTTCATTTACCACTTAATACCATTTGAAAAAAATTCATTGACAAAAGCTTTATTTTTCAGCATGACATTGATCCCAAACAACTGCCGGTGCAGTAAAACACCAACAAACAACCTTTATTTGTCACATACACAATCACACAGAGTACAACATGTAGTGAAATGCTTATGTCCGAGCTGCGGACAGGCTGCAGACATAGCCGCGCCATTCCAGAGCTTGGTTTTAGCATGGGGGGTCTAGCCAGGACCCTTACTGGATACAGGATGGGAATCGAACTTGCGACTCCCGTTCTGAAAGTGTGTAGTCTTACCGCCACACTATAGGAAAAACATTAACACTATCAGTCATGGATTGGCCTCCCCAGAGCCCACAGCTCTACATTACTGAAGCAGTTTGGGATCATCATGATAAAAAATAATGGCAGCAAACATCCAAAGAAGAGTTGAATGTCTTTCAAGAAGTCTTGGGAACATGTACAAAAGTCTACTTAAAGAAATTACACAAAAGGTTACCTAACAGAGTTCAGGCTAAGCTAAGCTGTTTGCACATGCTTCCATAAACTGCTGCACCTATTTCCCATTTTCCTAGCAAAATATAAAGAAATGATCCAATAGATCCAGATTTCTATATAGCACTGTACAATTCTGTAACAGTGGTAATGGGGATCAAAAGTAATAGGTGTGGCTATATATTATATAAGTAGTTACTTACAAAATGTTATTTTCACATGGAAAAGGCTACTGCTATGACAAAAGTGTTGTTTAGGGAATTTGCTGCTAGCCTTCAATTTCAGTTTATCTGAGAAATTAGAAATTTGGGGTGAGAATGTTGAAAATGTCTTAGATTCTTAGAACGTAAGCAAGTTTTTTTTTATATTGAAAACACAGAGGTCTATAATGGAAGATAGCGATGACACTAGACTTAGTACTATACTAAATAACGTAGCATACTCTAACTTACTCTAACAAGAGAGAAGAAGACAATAAATGATGGTACGGTACATCTTCTGCATTAGCTTTCTTTATGGATGTGTCCAATCATTCCAAATGGTCCTAATTCTAATTCTAAATAGCAAATACTACACCCTGCAATTGTTATATTTTATACATTTTAGCACTCAACTCAGTATGTTGGGGTTTACTTTCAATGGTAAAGATAATAATGCACCTATTTCACCAGAAGCTCATTTTGATGAAAAATAAAGAATGTCGATGAATGTTGGCTTTTATCAGTGAAAAGGCTGTACTTTTTGGACACAGTCTAGACTATGCTTAATATATGTAACCCATTACACTCTCAACAATGCACTCACTTTTGGAACAGAGCCTAGAATTAAAACTGCTCCTCTCACAGCTTCTCGCTCACCCCTCCTCAAATATTTTTACTCTCCTCATCACCTGTACTCTCAGCAAACTGACTGTGGACTAGAAAAACAGCCTAACCCTCACATAAAACTGCCTCCTTTGCACCACACAGGAGACATATGTTAAGAGAATTGAATAACATTGCTCACATGTGCTAACCCTTGTTTGGGCTAGTTCTGTTATGCTCTAGGCAATTTTCAGAAATCAGATATCTGTTGCCCGATTCAACAAATCCATTTCCATAAAGACAACAAGAATTACCAAAGATCCATTCTTGGAGTTATGAGTGAAGAAGTAATTACAGTAGCGAGCTCATTTGGAGCCAAAAGTACAAAAAAGCCCTCATATATAAATTTACCTCAGTATCTTGACTGTGTAAATGCCAAAGCTGTTGTCGCATTTGACTCAATCATCAATATATTGGTCTGCCTTGCAAACAAAGCACACTGACACTTTAAAAAACATCGACCAAATAAAAAAAAAAAAAAAAAATAACCCCCACCCCTGAGTGCCATCGACAGAATCAGCCAAAGGCCATATACATCAGAGGCTCAAACTTAATTGTCCCCCAAAAAGGAAAGTGATTTAGAGCCGTAGGTCACAGCAGTCCCAAATGGCACATTAGGGCACCCCATCCTCATGGTTGACCAGGGACACCGTGACCCTTTTGAGGGAGGAAAATGTCCAGACAGGGGCCCCCCCATCCACCATAGCACCATAAAGTCTTCAATGTCTCCAATTTGAGATGAGTGATGGTCTGACACAGATAACACTGGACATGACCATGCGGGCCTATAATTATTTCTAAGCAAAGACAGGACAGAAAAATCATCAGATTGAAATGATTGCCAAACCTTTAAAAAAATGTACACCGGAACACATGAATAATGAAGGACAGATTGTAAATGGCAACGAGTGATGTTGAATTGACACATGAAAAGAAACTGTAGCTCAGCTCCACCATTCGGGCTAAGCTCCCCTCAAAGCACTGATCTGGTAATAAAACAATGGAGGCATGTAAGTGGCTTCCACATGGTTTAAGTGGATTTCACAGTGAGCAAGTGTCCACAGCTACTCCTAACCTGTGACCTCTTTCGGTGTTTGCTAACTGTCTCCAACAAATAATTCTAAACCCCCCTCGGCAGAATGAATTACATGGACAGTATGGATCGTCATACTCTCTTCAAGCCCTAATGAAACTGGGCTTGTGCCCCTGACATTTCCATCCCCCAGGGCCAACGCTCGCATGGTCGCTGCCTCATACCCTGGCCTTGCCACTTCACACTCTAATTGCTGCCTCATAAGCAAGCACCACAGCAACAAATCCAGTTAACGACTGTGGCATATTGATCCTTGGCAGGCGGACAGGGAGGCAGGCAGGCAGGCAGCACCCTTGTCCCTAGGTATGGGAGGAGGGGCACTGGCTTTTACAACCTGAAGGATAGTCGGCATCCAATAAAGAGCAGGTATCTGTGACAAAATAAGAACCAAAAGAGGGTCAGAGTGATACAATTATGGTTCGGAAGCTCTGACCCTAACTGCAGGTGAACAATAGACTGCAGGATGATAGTAAAAAGGGGGGTAGAAAAGAGGGAGGCCCTCATTATAGAGCTAGGCCAGGAGACCTGTTCAATTTGCTCCATTAATGAGCGCTGAAGAAGCACTTTCTCTCTGTCCCAGCAGAGCCATTACAGACCTAGTCTGAGCACCGAAGAAGTCAGATTTCGCACCGTGCCACAAATACTGTCGGCAGCACTGGGACATTAAGCCAAACAGACCTGAAAGCTATGAATACACAAAGGCTGTATGGAAGCCTATAAATCCACGCTGCCATCAATACAGAAATGCTGCTCTGGTACTCAAGAAGCTTTATGGCTACACGGCACGTTAATCATAATTTCTCTTTATTTATGTTGTTTTATTGTATTTTAAATATTGTAATCTTCTCCAAACATTTTATAGAATGTGTACTGAATGATATTCAAGAACTTTAGTTGCGAACAGGATGCCGAATTAGAAAAGGAAACAAAGCATGTTAGTTAAACTTCTCATTTCCATACTGAAATGGCAGGAAGAAAAGGCAATGCCATATTTTCCTCTAATTTATTTGTTATGGCACAGCACAGTAAAATATAATATAATGAGGCCAAACAATGTGCAGCTTAGTTAGCCTGTATTTCTACTTAAAATCTAACATTCATCAAAGATGTTTTTTTTTTTTTTACAGCTACTGTACATTATACATTAACTGGAGCTGGTAAACATCTCAGTTGCAAGGAATCATCAAAGAGCATTTTTGCAAATTCTATAATCCGCTTTAATGCTCCAATAAATTACTGTTTTTGCTGCCTTTGTTGTCTAATCTGGCTTACTTTCAACTCATACAGTATTATAATATCGCTACCTCCAAGAATAGCTTTTTCTTCTTCTGTTCTAAGCTGGCAGAGCAAACAAAAGATGATCACTCTCTGCTACAAATTCGGCTTCAAATACTTGTTCTATTTGCAAGACAAGAGTCCACATAGTACTACTGAAGTTTACAGTCACATTGCAGTTTACAGCTGTAAAAACATCAGTTGTTTTTTTTTTTTTATTTCAGATTACAGTTGAAGGCGTTTGGGTTTTCACACAATTACGGCATGCTTTCTGAATATTTTGGCATGCAGTCCAGAGGACAACGGCTGAAGATTGAAACTTTTCATCATGTACACGTGATTATTAATTAGATGTGTTAGTGATCCGTTGGACATGGGTATATATGTTGCAGCGTGGTGATTATTTAAGCAGTGTAAGCAAAAGAAAGTATCACCAAAAAATAATGGAAAATAGACATCTGGTGCTACCACCCAAGTACAAGGCGGACACATCTGGACAATAAAATTAGATGCTGATTTTGCTGCATGACTCTCTGTTGTTGCAACTCAAACTGAACTCAGCACCATTTGGTTTCTGGCACCATCTTTGTGTAACCCCATCTCCCTCCCTTCACAATGTTGACCCTCAGCTACTCTCAGCTGCTGTGTTCCAAGCACTTCTGAGGCGCATGCTGATTTTTTGGCAAGGAGAACATGCATGAGGAATGATTTTATGTTTACATAGTGCTGATAGATGCTTACTTAACTGTGGTGTCAAAGACACTTTGACAACAGTTTGACCAACAAAAAAAAAATCCCTGTCACATATCAGGGTTGAAAAGTTGATAAACTTTTGAAAACTATTTCAGAGAAAGAAAGGGGTGCAGGCACGTAAACCAAAAACAGTAGGCTAATATTCAGTAGAGGTTTTATGAATATCAATGATTGTGTTTCATTTCTATATTTACCCATCCCAACCCTGCATGGAAACAGCAGAAACTGAGTAAAATATCCTTTTCCCCACTTAATAGAGGTGGAAAAATTGGCATTCCTTGGCATGCTCTTGGGACACTGTTATGGTTTATTGGACAGATTAATGTACAGCATGTACCCTTATATATGTCCAGATACAAAAAAACCCCCAACCAAAACATTAGCATCAGGGTTAAGGTTGATATAATGCTCTAGGTTGGTACATTGGTGTATCTATTTTCTGCTTTTTTAATTAAAGCTAACAAAAAAACAGCAGACACAGAGATGTACAATAATGCTACGATACACAGACATTTATTATAAATGCTTTCCTGCTGGAGCAGATGATGAATTTAGTATAACGCTAGAATACAGAAATAATACTACAATGTGGCGATGTAGTGAATGCGTTCTCGGTGAGTCCGTAACTGAAATCATCTGTTTAAAAAATGGTCAAGCAAAATAGAAGTTCACAGCTTCATAGAGCCGAAGGCTCAAGTCTCCTGCATGTCCAAAGCACTGTTCGTGTTTCTGTGGCTGATGCTAGAGGCTTCTAGATGGCAAACAGAGAGTGTACGGGCATAGAGTCTCTGGTCAACAGCACTATCTGGATTTTTACTACACCCGCTCTGATGTGCAGCCCTGCTGCCCTTGAGACTTTACTGTGTGCTATCGAGGTCTAACACATAAAATCGAAAAGGTCATCTCTGCTCTAAAAACAGAAGATTGTTACATGTACAACAGAAAGACAGACAGGGCGAGGAGAGAAAGAGAAAGTAATGGA
Source organism: Hemichromis elongatus (assembly GCA_015108515.1). NCBI lineage: Eukaryota > Metazoa > Chordata > Actinopteri > Cichliformes > Cichlidae > Hemichromis > Hemichromis elongatus. Next base: position 185,502 of record VUQR01036040.1, read on the forward strand.
AAAACATCCGACATTTTCCTTGGGATTTTTTTCAGCAGCTGTTCATCTACAATCCCGGTCTGGCAATAAAGCTTTAAATGATTGCAGATAGAGTTTTTTAAGGTACGTTTGTCCTGTCACGAATGTTTTACTTTACTGGGAGTGTTGGACGCTCGAAAGGCTCTGGAGGCTCAGATAACTGTCTAACATGGTATTACTATTAACATGATCGAACCACCACACAATACAACCTGCTTTGCTTAAGTGAAGTCTCCCATGGTCCCACTATTTATTTCGGGGACCTGTTCTTTTTCATAGTCATACAAAAACATCAACAACAACCCAAAAAACAAAAACGACACCAGTTTATTGAAGTTATCTTGTTGTTTTTCTCCTTAAAAATATCTTTTGGCCATTCGTTATTACTGCTGTATTTATACAGGAATTCTTCATGCCCATTATTGTTTTTTCAGGCCATAAACTGGAAAATTCATGATCCAGTTTCTAGTATCCAATTACAGTTGATGGTAATTGTACTCCCACTATCTTCAGGATCAAAAAGAGGATATAAGAGAAAACATGAGAGGATGTGCGGGTCAAAAGGATTGCAACAATTTAAACACAGTGAGTAGTTTGAGCTGAGCTTAATGATTTCTGTGCGACGGTGTCATCCTAAGACCTCGCTGAAAAAGGACCTGTTTTAATAAGGCCCCTTGTTCTGAAACTACCTATTGATTTTTACTGTGTCAGGTTGTGGGCCAGTGACCTGCTCTGGTTCCTGGCTCCGACAAAGGCTAAATTGAGCCATTTAGAAGCTGGCTCCGTCTTTAGAGACTCCGGCTCAGCACTGACTCCCGCAGCCAATTTATTTCCATCAGGTAGAACTTTTTTCTGGAGCAGCACAATTTTGCCACAATGAACCTGCTGCTGAAGATCCTGGCACGCAATTTCCTTCTTCCTTCCATCTCCCTCCACTGAGTTTAGGTCTTACCCCTTTGCTTTATTACAGTTCAGCATTATACTTACAAGTCTGCCCTAGAGGAGCACATGTTCGAGAAAACAAGAGCCGAGTTTTCTTTCTTTCCTGTTTTTCAAGGATATAAATCAACTAGCAAAAAGTTGGAGGAAGAGTTTGTGTTTTCACTGACAGCCTACTGTCAAATCTCCTGGACCTCTGCAGGTGAAAGCAAGCAACTACTAGCATCATTTTTGTACAATGATATAAATGTAAATATATGGAAAATTACAACAACAACAACAAAAAAAACATTAAATGCCCTGAGTGCAAAGTGGCTGCTCAGGAATCACATTAGCCAGTTTACTTCTGCTTGTTTCAGTTGACAAAGGTAACTCATTATAGCTCACAGGGTATCGTAATGTGTGAAGTAGATTACAGAAAGAAAATTACAATTTGGTTGTTACTGTTTGGCTGTGTTGTGAAAACAGTAAAACGACTAGTATGTCCTTGAGCAAGGTTGGAGTAAAAAACAATTAGGTGATCACTTTATGCATGTTTCTCTAGCATCTGACCAATTACTTAGCTGGAGGAGCAAATCTTTTGCATTGTGGAAGGACGGCTTGATGGACAGATGGATGGACGGATGACAAACCATTCAACACAATCATTCAGCCAGACTAGCTAAAAACTCCAAACGAAAGGTTTTAAAAGCTAACAGTAACTTTAGCATATGATGTGTGGTCTGATGTTCATATGGCATTAAGCAACTTTGTTCCTTAATGTGCAATAACATGCAATTCAGCTGTTTTTCTATATCTGATGTGCTACATGTAAGCCTATTGCTTCTCAGCCCAGCCATTTGGGCCAGATGGCTGTCCTACCTGAGCCAGATTCTGCTGAAATTGATCCCTTTGTGAAAAAGAATTTCAATTGCCCCTAGCATTAAGGCACTAAGAGCAGTATTGATAGTATCTGTATAAATGGCAGTATCTATAAAATCCTAACTAGACCCATCCATAGTGCTGATAAGACTACAGCTGTGGCTGTTAAAGAGGGAATGGTTCATTGTAAAAAATTAAACAGCCAGCTGTAACAGTGATCATTCATTGTCTGCACTAATATAGATAAGAGGAAGTGATAATGCAAGTGATGCTAGAGCTGTTGTTAACTACAGTAAATACAGACAAATATGTTTACACATGCTTGAGCTTAGGATATTTTTTAGGGTTATTCCTAACTGAAAACCTGTAGCAATATTCCTTATCTCAAATGCATATTGCACAGTCAGTGTGTTGTAAGCTGTAATGCAGCAGCATGCTATTGAAATACTGGTCAAAGATCACATAACATACTTTCCATCTGAGTGAACTCTTGCTGAAATAGCTAAAAAGATGAAAGGACGCAGAGCAACCATCACACGAACGATCTGAACCAGAGATCAAACAAGAGCTGCTTCATGTCATTTCCTCAGTCAAAGTTAGGAACAAATCCAAATATTTTCTTCTTTTGAGAAGGAATGAATAGAGAGTGTAATTCAGGGTTGAGAGAATGTGAATAGCCTACCATAGGTCACTCCAGTTAGAGCGTATGTAAGGATATCAGAAAAGCCATGAAACAGTGCTCAAAGGCAGAATGAGAAAAACTGATATGAAAGTAAGAGGAGGGGGAAAAAAACATTCAAGGTCACCCTCGCTCTTTTTTTCCCCCCCAGGGCAGCAAAACATTTCAGTGAACAGTGTTGCAGCGCATTCATAGCTCAAACCAATTTTACCAGAGGAATCAATATGGCTGAAATATTGGGCTTTTATGAGTTGCTACATTCGGCTGGCGGCCGTGTGAATGGAGTAATGTGTTCAGCTAGATTAGATTTAAACAGCCCAGGCAATGAGAAGGAGTGAAACGAATTTAAAAGGGAAGAACAAAGAGGAGCACAAACGCCATGATTATTATAATTATTCTTGTTATTATTATTATTATTAATTGTTGCGTCAATAATTGGACCTCGTGTGCACAACATTAGGTGGTATAATGCACCAGCTAGCATTTTTAATACATATGTTTCTTATTGTGGTTAAATTCTAAACTGTTGTTAAATGATTTTAGATGCACTCCTGTGGTGTGTTAAAAGCCTGCAAGTAAAACACAACTGTTTATGAAAAAAAAACAGCAAATATAAATCTGGCACATTTAAACAAGCCACCCAAGCACTTACAACAATCTTACAAAAAGAAATAAGCACTTTGTGCAAAAGCCTTGAGACACCCCTTATTTCTTTATATTTGCTGCGAATATCGGAAATAAAGGTGAAGAGAATTGTTGAAACATGGAAATACAGTTTGTCAGGCAAAAGGAGTTTGCATAAATCTAACAAGCTTGAAAGTCAGTACTTGGTGTGACTGCTGTTATTATGTATGTTAACACAGCCTGAACTTTACTTATTTCAGCAAAGCTAGCCCAGCAGTCTTCAGGAATAGTTCTCGAGGGTTCTGGAAGGACATTCAAAGCTCTTCTTTGGATGTTCCCTGCCTTTTGTTTTATTCTCTATCAAGAGGGCAATCCACTACAGATGGCCTTCCACTGTGTGTCTCTCTGTCTAGATATGCTGTTATCGCACTGACAGTATGTTTAGGCTCATTGTCATGCTGAAAAATACCAATCAAACACTTTCCAGATGGTTTTAAATGATGGTTCAAAAATTGACGGTACTTTCTGTGTTTTAAATTTCATCAATTTTAACAATATCCACAACACAACTCGATGAAATGCAGATCCAAACCAAAACAGAGCCTCCACATGTTTTGCAGAGGGCTATAGACACTCGCTCTTGTACATTTCTCCTGACATTTTCCATATATATTGACAATGATTTGATCCAACTTCTTCATATTTCTAGTCATCGTTCCATAAGACATTGTTTTTCATACCACTGCTTGTGTAGTTTGACACACCTAAGCCTTTTCTCCCTGGTTCCCGACAGCCAACCCCGCTGAGACCATTTCTGACGAGGCCTCAGTGAGCAGTGGATGGATCAACTGATGGACCAGATGTATCTCTCGTGTCCTGTGAAAGGTGTTTGTTAGATTTCTTAAGATTTTTGTAAGAAAATGACTTTCAAATACTTCATCTGCTATAGGTCATTTCTTGCCTGCCCCTAGTTCTACCTCTGCTTGTTTGGTTTCAATTTGCACACCATCCCGAGATATACGTTTTTTGGCAAAAATGTCTTTGTAAAACACCTATTTGGTGCAAAAATAAAATTTTATGCCTGTCAAACTGTGCTATTGTTGGCATGTTTCATATTTAAGTAAAGAAAATGTGTTTTTGGAACAGTCTGAACAAAAAAAGTGCTTAAAGCTTCTACTTAATATGTCTGTGAAGGTTCTCAGTCATCCAGGTCATCGTAGTCTAAGGAGCTGTAAGGAAAAGGCGTCTGGACTTCTTTAGGTTGCTTGAAGAAGCTTCTCGGATGAGAGGTGAAACGTCTTCAAGCAACCTAAAGAAGTCCAGACGCCTTTTCCTTACAGCTCCTTAGTCTACTTAATATGGTTT
>VUQR01036040.1:212476-233365 GCA_015108515.1 Hemichromis elongatus
TGATGGGGGTGAAATTCAGGAGATGTTAATTGGCAGTCCTTCTCATGACAGTTTTGCTGGTACACACAAAAGGATCTGGAAGTGAGCACGATTCCCTAATTCTACTTGTAAATACGACAATAAAATGTATGCACGACTAACTGGTTTAGAAGTGGCAACAAGTAATACATGAGCTTAAAATGAGAGTTAAACTGTGTATTTATAACCCTTATTACTATAAGTGAGAGTGTTTTTAATGACTTACTAAGATAATAAGAACATTTCAGCTGATATGATATGAAGAAGCAGAGAAAGGTCAGGGAACTGATAGGTATTGGACAGTAAGAGCACTGTTGCTCATACTTGTGTACATCTGACCCGCTGTGATTGTGCATTGACTTCAGAAGTTCTTATGTGACCTTCAGAAACTCTAACATTCAACTTTCACATTCAAAATGTCCTGCAAGAGGGGATGTGTTCAGAGTAAACAAAACAAAATGACCCAATCACTCTATAATCACACAAATCATACAAAGCACACGGCACCCCCCTGAAAAGTGACAGCATTTCACATGCAGCCAATCCCATGTGCCAGAATGCCCATCTGTTTCTCTAAATTATGGATGAGTCATTAAATTTTTATTCACTTTAAATGTCCTCCATTTTTTAATTATGAGACATTGGAGTATTTCATCCTCAGAAATTAGATTTTTAATTTCTTGTGAGCAATGTGCAAAATAATACACCATATCCTTGCCAAGCAAAAGGGCTCTACAGAGTTGAGTGCAGGAATTCAGAACCACTGCAGCTCCCAGTTATTCTGTACATAAATACTGCCACCTGGTGATAAATCACTGGCAGTCCATGTGCCTGTAGTAAAGCTGCTCTGGTAAATCTGTGGAATATACAAAGATCTAATCGGGGCTTCAGCTAGATAATGATCCCATCCAGCAATTCAGCTTTTAATTAAAATGCTGACCGGCTGCATAAAAAAAAAAAACAACAGAATGGTCAACAATAAATACCAGCACTGGTTTATTACCACACAAATACACACATGCACCACTCACTTTTGCTTGCCATCAATCAAAATGGCTGCTTTGGGAGGCAGGGTTAATGGTATTATTTGTCATGCCAACCAAGGACGTGAGCGCGCGTGCCCACTGGATGTGATGTCTTTATTAGCAGACATGACAGCAGCCAAGTCACCAGTCTTTCCCCCATGTAGAGCGATGCCAACCTGGTTAAGCCCTCGGGGTTGTTTAACCAACACGCACAGTCTAGGCTGCAACTGAGGCGTTTCATTCATTTAAAGTAAGATCAAAATGGGTTAAAACATTACGAAGGAATTAAAAAGAAATGTTACAGAATGTCACTGTGGTTTGTGAAGCAGTAACGTGGCCAGGCTGCAGGTTTATGGTTAGCAGTGCATGACGTTTCTTTGCACAGCTGTCCCATAACCATTCTTATTTGATAGTAACAGAAAATAATAAAAACAATGGACGGTTTGGAGTCACGTCTCAGTAACAATCTAAATATGCTGTTTGGAATGGAGTTTACCACGAGGAGTGCGCACCTCACTGCTATGTTTTCTCTGTGATGCCCCGGCTCATCAGTGCGTACTAGGTTTTTCGCCCGGGTCCATTACATGTGTTTATAGTTGATTACATCCATGTAATGAAAACCAAGAATAGGCCTGCTATACGTGTGCTGGAAAACCATTTACAAAAATAATGTTTCCAAGACAAACACGGACAAAAATAATAATGACTTCCATGTCTAGAAATATGGATACATACAAAAGCTGTTATAATAATGGTGAAATTGTACTCCAGTTATTTATTACAGCAAATGACTGTGTTATCAAGAGTGTGTAAATCAATTTCTTTTTTTCCAAAAGTAAAGCAAAACAGAACAAAGCTGAGAGGAATCTGGAGCGGACGGGGAAGATTTTTCGTTTCTTTTTCAGCTAAAAGGCCCAGAAAAAACAATGTTTCCATTAATAAAACAACATTTCTGCAAAAATGACCACATACGTGCACTTACATGAACCAAAGTGCATGCGTGGGGGATAGAGTTGTTAATCCTGTTAGTTTCTTCGTACCTCTGAGCAGCTCCTACCACCATCTCCAATCCTGGGAGGACGGGCACAGTAATAACCCACAGACGCTCAGATAGTCATTTTCAGGGATGCTTACTGCTGCAGGCTTAAAGTCAGGCTGCAAAACATACATCTCATTCCTTCTTGTTAATATGCAACTCTGCATTTTTACCTTTTTCTTTTCAATGGCAGCCTAGTGCACTACAGTGAATACTGCTGATTGCTGGATGCCTGAGTGAGAGAAAACGAAAATACATGCAGCACAATTTTACACTGCTGCCAAGAAGAAGATCTACCGACAGAGAAACAATTTTCATTTTACAGCGTGCCCCTGAGGAAAGTTCCAAAATGAAGATTTGAATTTGTCAATATAAGAAACTGAACCTTCTGTGAAGAAGAATTATGACAATAAAAATCTGATAATATCCAAAAAAGGAGGGATATTTAAGGACAATAACAAAGCTTGAACTGCTTTTTAAAAAAAAAAACTTAATAAAAACAACGGACCATTAGATCATCGCTGGCCACAACTTGCAGCGAGACAGCAACAAAACCCGTCACTCTGGAAAACTCAAGGGATCTATACTGTTGACTGATAGATTTGACTGATGTCAAGATATATACACACACACGCAAACCTTATTATGCTGTTTTGATGTTAGATGTCTCAAGCCAGTGCGAGTTTAACCACAAGCTGTCCACCTTTGACACTTTTCCTCGTCTAATAGAAACATTATGGCACAACCTTGACTCTTCATTTCATTTAAAAAAAAAACCCTGTTCTTTTATTTGATGTTTCACGATCATTTCTTTGCCGTGAAGACGTTCCTTTTTTCCAAGCGCGGTTAGTAATGTTATTTATATCAGCATGCACATTCACTGCGAGATGGATTGCAAAACCAAAGCCATTAGTTGATAATATGCTGTCTGTTTCTCGCTGTTACTCATCTCTAAATTGCATTAATGTTGCACGCTCATTGGGGAAACTGTTTGTCTTCCTGTCTCATTCTCTGTGCATGTGTGTGTATTTGGGCATTGTTCAGCCTTTTTGTTTCTCTCTCTCTCTCTCTCTCTCTCTCTCTCTCTTACTGGGAAAGGCTGTGTTAATATGTCTCTCTTGTCAATTTTATGAAAGTTTACGCCAAACTGAAATTCCAGATGAATATTAAAGGTGTGCCCGCGATTGCTTTCCAAACCCAGCGTTTAGATTTACACCCTCATTATTCACCTACAATACAGCCTCAGGGTGCGATGTAGCACCCACATGATGGGATATACTGCTAAATAAAAGGAATGCATAAGCCTATCAAAGCCTAATAAGTACTGATGACTGATGACATCTTACTGTTTATTCCAGAAGCCTCTTAACCAAAGTTCCAACGCACAATCCCATTTTATTAATTCTTATTTAAGGCAGACAGAAAACATAAAACACAGCTTTTAAGAGAAAAGAATAACAAATGGCATCTTTATATCCATTTCTACACAAACTGTGTGATGCAGTGGGCTGTGTTCCCATTTCCCCCCAGGGCTGCTGTGTTGCAGAGTGAAGACATATGGCTGTTTGTGTGTCCTCCTACCCCACCCTGTGGTCTGTCTATGACATGCTCCTACTGATTCGGCAGTGAGGGAGGCGAACAGAGAAGGATGAGACGCAGTAAGAAAGGAGAAAATGGACTGACCCTGATCACATCAGCGGCGCATTCACTGTAATCTCTGCCCACTTTGTGATTTATAAGGCCCAAGAAGGTGAATATTTTATTGTAATGCATCTAGGTTAATATTCCAGCTTGGGGTCCAGAGCATTAAGGGAACATGAATCCATTGAGTTTGTTTTGCCAGGGCCTAATCAATCAGGGCATACGGTGGGTGGAACGGCTTAGAAAAGAGCTCTGTTCTCATTACCCAGATGAATCATACGTACCATATTATAAATTGCATACCAACCCTGGCCTCCAATGTGCCAACCATCATTCGCTCTCTAGTAAATATTTGGTTTTATGCTAAAACGTGGCCAACAGCAATAGCTTAAAAGGGGCAAATGCTTTTGTAGAAGGCAACATCAAAATGTGTGAGTACTCTTTATTCCAATATAAGGTCTTTATTATGAAAACTGAAGGCTTTGATATGAGAGAGACTCCAGAGAAAAACCAGACTGCTACATAATATAAATGTTACATTACTCGGGGAATATAGAATGTCATGAATAGAATTACATTTTCAGTTTCCAAATTTATTGCTTTGCGCTGCCTCAGAAATCAGTCTGACAGGCGAACATAATTTCACGGGCATATTTCTTCACACAATAATAATGATACCTTTGTTTTGCACCAACCAATAAAGGTCCGTCTTGTTTGCTGCCGCAGTAGTAAGAGGCTTACGTGTTCTGTTAAATTTTTGTCACTGACAAAAAGCTGGACCTGTCACCGTCTGAAGCATGTGCCACATTCACAATATGTCAAAAGATAGACGACTTACTCAAATTCAGAAGTGAAGGCATCTTAATGTGAAAGCAAACAAAAGCTGGTAAAGAGTAGAAAGACACACTACATGCGACAGAAACCGGCAGCGATCCAATCAGTAACTTAAACACCCGACATATGTTACCCTTAAACTCAGTGGAACAAAGTGTTATCTAAAGTAGCGTGCATGACTAGTAACAGTAGATGCACACTTGCTCACGACTACACAGCAGAGCCCGAGGACAGTCACATATGGGACTAAATTTTAGTGCCTTGTAAAGGGTCAAAACCTAGGAAGAAATCTGTTCCTTTACATAAAAAGCTACTGCTACTGCCTAACTACATCTGGTAGGCTGCCATAATTAACGATTTTTTTTAGGATTCATCACTCCCAAATTTTAATCACTGTAATCAAACCAGAGTGTTATAGTAATAACTAGTATCCAACAGCTACCCAGCCTTAAGAGGCAGACTTATCAAAGTCACAGGGCAGCTGGTTTCATCATATAAGAAGATGTAAGGCAAACTGCTTAATGACATGTCATTAATTAATCGCCTAATGCACAAAACTATGTTGTGTTCATGCCTTTCCTTAACAGGGACTTCTTAATCCTCACTCTCCACATGCCTACTTTTACACAGGCACAAACTCAACAGTGAAGAAACAGGGAACCAAGCCAGTAACACAAGGGTAAGCAAATGGTGTTGATCATCTGGTAAAATGACTTTAAGCTATGTCAATCATCACATGTACATACCTCAGCTATGTATTTTTTTTTTTTTATGATTTAGGTACTAATCCTGGCAAACATTACAGTTCGGACAAATGTTGTTTAGTATCAAAATGCAAAGCTTTAATATGAAGTAAAAAGACGCGTCTGCTTAAAGTGTATTTAAGCGTGCATTTGCGGATCTGCGTGTGTAGCAATAGGTGTGTGCTGGTGTGTGTGTGTGTGTGTATCAGTTCATAAGACATTTTTTAAGACTATTTTTTTCCTCCAACAGTGCCAGTCAGGCAGTAGGAGCAGAAGGCAACTGTGGAGGAAGGGAGCTTGTCAGAGCTGTCTCACTGGGTGATGTTAATATGGCAATGCTAAGCTGGCACAGGACTTAAGCAGCTTACAAAGTACAGGGAAATAAACTTGATGATTCCACAGCAGTTTGCATGACTTTTTAAATCCTAAAGAGTTTAAATACACATCCCACCTCATGCTGTCCACACGACAATTTGCACGATCGAAATCGTGCACACTTGATTGCAAATGTAGAGCTGCCATCATCTGTTAAACTAAAGATGGTTAATTGTTTTGGATGCTACCAGATAAATTGAAGCTCCATTTTTTATTGACTGCTTCAGTGGCCTGTTTCACCTACTTGCCAGTTGATATCTAGTTTCCATTAGGAATCAATATCCATGTGGGTCATGGCAAATCCCTCAATTAACTTGGAAAGTGAGGGAAAAATGAACTCCACATCGGTCCACTTGAAGTAACTTTCGCTTTCATCTCTTGAAAACATTAAAAACAAGGTTGGATCAAGGCCCAAAGACCTGACCAATATGAATTGGCTAGCACATTTTAACAACAAGCGCCTCCTCTCACAAAGCAGTAAATTTTCATCATAGAGCCAGTTGTGCCAGGTCACACGTTTTTCTCTTCACATAGCACATCAGGTGGTATGACATGGATTCATAATTGCTATTAAAGCTATCCATCACTCAAATAGCCCCCATGGTTCATGTGAAATGTAATTCCAAATGTTAGATACTATATGGAGAATACTGTACGTCCATCATTGTTCAGTGATATGATGTCATTTTGGTCTGTAAGAGCTGATGTTTTATTGTTTAAGCGTGATGGTTTTATGGATTTCCTGTCAGCTTGTTGGATATCAGCAGTGACCTGGAGATCAACCTTGTCAGAACTGGGGTCCAGTGATGACAGTTCCCTCAGCCAACCCCGCCTTTGAATTTGCATCCCCCTCCTTCTCACCCTACACCCTGCAATCCCCAACCATCTGCTCACATCTTGGTGTCACTAGATTCCGGTTGCCCATACTTTCACCCAAATTTCGCCTGTAATGATAATACCCCCAATAACAGTCCTAATCCCAGCATGCCACGCTGCTCAATTACAGTCTTTAGGAGGATGGGATTACGAGCCGAGATGGATGGAGAGGAGGGGGGAGGATGGCTGGAATGAGCTGAGATGAAGGGTGAGGGGGGGAGAGAGGGGAGGAAAAGGATAAGGGGGAGGAGAGACTGCTTTTTACTGCCATGAAAGGCTGCAGATGAAGAGACAGGCACAGCAGCAGTGGGTAAATCCCAAATAGCCTGTCACCAGCCGACAGCGCACTGGAGCGTGTAGAGCACAGAACAGCACAGCAGACTGGCAGAATGGGTTGAGCCAGGCTATGGGGAGAGGGAGGAGGTTGTCTGGTGGGGATGTAGGAGATGTTAAGGGTTCGCCAATTTGACTCTGGCATAGAGACAGGAGATTGGAGAAAAATACAGCAGGTGACGGAGACATGGGACAGGGTGGCTTGGGTCACGATTTCAAGCTTGGCTCATAAACATTTCTCTGTGATTGTGGCAGAGGGACTGAGGAAAGGGGAAATGGAGTAGAAAGTTGACAGGGGGAGAATGAGGAGAAGTGTGAAAGACTGAGTCGGAGAGAGAGAAAGAAGAGAAAGTCAAGCGTGGAAATAAGGCACAGGGCTTATATCTCCACACTAGCATTTAAAAAATCCAGGCCCAAATAAACATCCTTCTTCCACATCCATTTAGTTGTGGATGTTGATTGAGGGTGCTGGCAGGCAGATGAGCCATAATCAACTACCCATCACAACAGCAGCCATCTCACACAGTGACACTGCCAGCCGTACAAGGGATCCTGCAGCCAAGTGACAAATCTGGGTTTGCAGAACAGATTATATTTACACACACGTCAGCGTTCGCAGTGTTTCTGTAGTCAGAGCACGTCAGTAAACTTTCAAAAGGTAATCATCATTTGAATGTGAAACTAGTAATGATCCTGTTCTACTAGACCAGAGTTTGGCAACCTTTACGATCAAATGAATCATTATTGAGCAATTTTTAAACCCCACCCCCCAAAAAAGTAGAGATGTAAAAAATACTCGAGCCTTATAATTAATCTTTTAACATGTGACTAATCTAAAGTGGGCTATCCTGGGATATTTAGTACCTTTAATGGGCATTTTACAAAAACATGTTTTGTTGCATCTGTGATTTTAGAGCAGAAACTATTGCCAATTATTAAGTGGAAGGATTTGTACATATTAATATCAGTCAATGCTACTGACTACAGAAGACAAGGCAGCAGGTTAAAGATACAGGGTATGACACACAGTTTAGCTAACAAAACATTTTTTTTAACCTGGTGTAGGTATAGGCTAAAAATTGTAATCACTAAAGAACGCAATTACGAAAATAAATTTTAAATAAAATTTTACATTTTAAAAAAATATGCTTCCATTTTCTTGTTCATCCAATACTTTTTAAAGACACGGGAAGCCACTCAAGAAGAGCTGCATGCAGCTCTGGAGCCTAAAGTAACAATATTCAGATTAATGTCAAGAGCACATATTTCATCAAAACAAATAAAGTGTGCCGTGTTCAAGTCTAGCTTGTTGTTACTGAACTTTTCTCAAATGAAATAAAGGTTTACTTTAGGCTTCTGTTACTGAGATGCTACATGCTGTTTAAAAAAACTGACACCACATAAGCTGATTGAGTAGAGATTTTAGATGTTGACTTTTGACCAGCGTTAAATTAGACAAAAACTACTTGATTGTTGTTGGTGAATCAAAAAAAAAAAAAATAGAGGACCTAAATACTTTTTTTTCTAACGAGAGCCTGAAATTCCACAAGATTGGGGAATTCATACTTGATTTCAAACTTGAAAGCCTAACACTAAACCAAATGTCAATTAATAAAATTTCTTACATTTGAATAACTCAACAAAATATATATACATACCGTATATACACACACTAAACAGTCCTTAAGTTCACCATAGATACGGTCACATAGATGTGACTGATGACAGGTAAATTAAGCATATGTTAAATGTGAAGAGTTCTCCTTTAACAGTTTACCTTTAGCCTTTAGCAATCCACTATATCTTAGTGACATCTGAGACGTCTGTGATCATCCATCAGGTCTTATCTGGGGTAAAACAAGAGGTAACAGTGGATCAGCCAAACAATGAATGAAATGTTTCCCCCACAGAGAGAGACTCTTTTTCTGTCTAACGTCCTCCAGAGGGAACCTTCGTGTTCTCCTGTCAAGTTCTGTTCCACTGATTCTCCCACTGATCCAGCACAGTCGTCATGTCAAGCCCAAAGTACACATGCAGGCAGACCCTGGTCAACAAAGCCGTGCCTACCAAAGCATGAAGTGAAAAAAGAAAACACCCCCTACACCAAACAAGTGACATGACATAGCACCTGATAAAGCTGATAAAGTGACATGACCAGCTACCAGTGATGGTCAGTGGTCCAGAGTAGTTACAACACCGTGGAGAGGGGAAGGGCTCGCTGAAGTAAATCTGCACTCCGTATACTTTCTACCTGCATCTGGTAAAACAAATTATACAACTATTGGCGATACAAATTTACACAGCGGATAAACAGCAGGGCAATGTTTGTTATGTACTAACCAGCTTGTAATTACCCAAATAAATCTTAGACTTCATGGTCTTAATTTTTATGAAGACTAATCCCTGAAATACACATGTATTTAGGAATAGTTATTGTCATTGAGACTGGAGAGAGAGGAAAACGTGGATATGATTTAATGCTACTTTTCTCAGCCACAGAGATCTTAAATGCTTTTAAGAGCCACGCAGGAGACTTTTGAAAGATATATCTGGAACTTTCAGCAGCACCAGGAGGCCTTATGGTAAAGTAGATATATATGTTGGAAAGGCATATCATTTCTAAAAGCAGTAGGGTACATCATCGTTCAGAATAAGATTTGCAAATGTAGATTTGCATATTCCTGTCTCTCCGTGTGCATGTATTCATTGCGTAGGGCTGTGTCTGTGTGTTTTTTTCATAGCATGCCAGTCTGAAATATTGAAAGCAATGTACTTGGAATAACAAATTTGCCAATTTTCCTAATGATATTGATGACAGTTTCATTACAGTTTAATTTTACTTGCCACACGCTTAATTCGACAAATACGGCAACACTGCAGTACTGCTTGACACAGCTTTGCTTGAGTCTGAATGATTAAAGTTAATATATTCATCGGAGATGTATTTATTGGCATGTATTTCATCTCCTGAATGACACATTAATTAATAAGAAGAAATTTAACAGCATAAATGCTGTGTTTTTTTTACAGAGTCGTGACAACTTTTTCTTTCCGTGCTGCGCTTTTCTGTAACCATGAAATGTTCTAGCCAATACAAACATGATCATTTATGTTATATGTTGAATTCAGTTTTATTCGTATAGCCCAATTTACAGTAACGGTCATCTCAAGGCACTTTATATAGCAGAATAAACACCCTACAATAAGACCATAACAATCGAACTATGTCCTGTGGGAAAGCACTTGGTGAAAGTGGGAAGGAAAAACTCCCTTTTAACAGGAAGAAACCCCTGGGACAATCAGGGTCACGGTGTGGCAGTCATCTTTGTTTTTGGTTGAGGGAAAATGGGAAGAGAAAAGCACAGATAGATTAGGAAAAAACACAAACTATGGAAGAAAGTCGGAAAGAGAAGTTTGATATGCAGTAGTTGCATCAGGTGTCGCTAAAGGGGTTCACGGCATCATCAAAAGCCCACCAAGGAGCCTGGGCTTACAGTGTCACAATTAAGAGGTTATTCTGGGTCTTCTGATTCCGTTCTAACTATATTAGATTTATTAAAAAGGAAACGTTTAAGCCTAAATATAAAGGTTGAGATGATATCTGTGTCCCGAACCCAAACAAAGAGTGAACTCTACAGTACAGGGTCCTGGCAGCTGCAGGCTCTGCCTCCCATTCGACAGTTGATGCTACGTTGTGGCAATATAATACTTAAAAATCTCTAAAAAAGATATAACGGAATTTAAATTAAATTCTGGATTTATTATCAAGCCTGTGAATAGATTCTTAGGACCAAAAAAAAATAACCTCAGTTTCATCAGCATTTGGAAGCTATAAGGTAAAAATCATCCAGGCCTAACAAATGAATTTGTTTAATCTGGCTTCATTAATAAACACAGCTGGATATCATCTGCTTAGCAATGAAAATATATGCATTGTTATCTAAGTATTATCTAAAGAAAACAGTTCTAATGTGAAAAGGATCATTCACTAGCACTGAACGTTGTGTGATAAGAAGACTCCTCGATCACATTTGCAATTTGGATACAGTGGATGCATATTGATATAATTCAAACCAAATTAACTGCATTTCATTTATTATTGGTTAGTTCTAATGTGGTAAAATGTAATCACTGTTTTTGAATACTACAATTAAGTATACAAGGGCCACTCTCCACTGTCAGAGACCATAAGAAGATATTAAGTAACCTTCAGTAGGGCAGTCTCTGTGCCATGAACACCCCTAAATACTAACTCCTCAAATAAATCATTCATCTGCAAATGGTCATGGAATTGTTTGTAAACTCTTTTAAGGCTTTCTGAAAAGAAGTCGGCAATGAGGATATAAATAAGTGAGACAGCTGGATCTAGTAAGGTCTTTTTTTAAAGTACTAGTAAAGCTGAAGTAGAGATTAGTAGTACAACGTCTTATTAGAGTTGGGGAATATGCTCTAACAGTAATGTTGATGGTTTGGAGGAAGTAAATCTTATGATCAGTTCAGAAAGATCAGTTTGAGAGAAGCAGACTAAAAAAATACAAGCAAGTATTACATTTGCTGTGCTTAATGATGTATCCATGCAAATTGTATGGTCTTTTTCTCTAATTGTAACATTTTCATTAGAAAATAAAAAAATAATGAAGTTGTTTCTATTGCAGCTAAAGGAAAAAGTTTCACCAGAGCTCTGACTATTACCTGTGGCTACAGTGGTAGAAAAGTGATAGAAAACTAGGGTTCTTCCTGTACCTGTACAGGGGCTTCTTTTATTAGAGTAACAGACTATTTTTCTATGCCAGATGAAGGTCTGCTAACAACATTACCAGGTTATGCATTATCTGTTTTATATCTCTGATTTTTTTCTTTCTTTTTTAGAGGAGCCACAGTATCCAGTAATATATACAGTGAGGCTGCAGCACTTATAACAAGATAATCAACTTCACTGTGCCTTTCACTGTGTGGGCACATGGCATTGAATGAAACAAATAAATGAAATCCTTTCCTTAAGGTCACATGCTGTAAGTAATTTTTCCCTAGTGCTGTGCACTCCACTGTTGCAAACTTAAATATTTTCAAGAAATGGTGAGACATAGGGAAAATACTATAAAATAATAAGTGTCTATGCCATATGGAAGGACAGGACTACAAGTGTGATTAAAAAGGAGACTGTGCTCACTTTGAACACCACAGAAGCTATTTCATAGTCAGCATTTAAAAAACTGATTTAACATATTTACTTTAGATCGCTGTTTCCATCAAACATCTAATGAGTAAAGAGCCCTATGCTTGCAGTAAAAACCCATCCAATTAAAGTGTCACTTTACAAACAGGATGAAGTTTACTGATAATGGCTGATGGAAAGGGGAAGATACACGGTCACCCTAATTATTCCAGCGATATTTGAGCTCTGAACTTGGACAGTCAGGTCATGGGGAGTTTCCAGAGCGATGTTCTGGTCAGGCAGTGTTGATTATTTTCCAGCAGATTGCTCTATCTCAGCAAAGCAGCATTGGCGGAGTTTTGAAAGCAAGGAGCAACTGGTGTAGCATCTGGCTCCCATGTTTACATGGAGGGGGACAAGATTAATAGGGTGAATTAGCATATCTATGTAAGGACCTAAGAAGTGTGCATTCTAATTACTTTCACAGCCAACCTTGCCAAGACCAGCTAACTGCCTTTGTCTTCTTCTTAGCAAACAAAGAGTGGAAGAATGGACAGTGTTATCCTGACAGCAAAAGAGAGAAAAGGCGGTTCTTCAATTTTGTCTATTGCCTGGGTTCATTTCAGAGTAAGAACATCATAAGAATTACCGCAAAGACTTAAAGGAACCTGAACACAGCCTCAGAGACAAAACCCAGTGATGACAAAAGTACTCTAAACATTCATGACGCCTACAGACCAAGCTCTCTAGCTTTGTAGCACCGATACAGAGAGAGAGAGAGAGACATCAGTAAAGGTTTGTGAATACATCAATCTCACAGCACTGTCAGAGCAACAAGCTTCGCAACAAGGACAAGTGGTGTCACATGTTCACTGACAGCAGAGTTATGAAGGACACACAGATGGATGGTGTTGTCAGTGAGATCAAGAAGGTAAAGTATGCAGCTAGTACCATTTAATAATTAGATGTGTGCAAAACGTGTCTTAAAGCTGATGCACAGGTTTCACAGATTGCGCATGATGTAGCTTTTCCACATGAGACATCGCACCTGTTTGAGAGGAAGCATCATTCTTTTAAGAGTCATAAGAGAACTCTCAGTGATGGTGAATGAAGCATGTGTGTTTGTGTGCTAGTGTGTGCAGCAGAACATCTCTCCAGTGAACAGACAGCAGCCACTTCACATGTGGTGGTGACATGGCTCATTACTGGGGGATCCAGCAGTCGAAAGTTCTACTCACTTAGCAAGTAGAGTTTAGAGTGGCTTATAACGCAGGAAACACAGAGGCAACAGGAAGAAGAGGGCAATCTCAAAGAATGAAAGAATTAAGAATCACTTTAGTTTCCAAAGTGTGCCGAGGAAATATCCCCCACACAAAAATGTCACTTCGATCAGCCTGAACCCTTGATGTGAAACAGGACACTTAAATGGGACAACAATAGTTGCAGTAGAACATTTTTCCTATCTTATATTAACCAATATCAGCGAGTCTCTGCAAGCTGCAGCCTCAGTTTCCTGTTTCCTGACTGACAGGAGTGTTCTTCTGCTCTCTGGATGTTTTCTGTTTTTTTGGACCATTCTTCAAAGCCTAGAGATGATTGCAGCTTCTGAAACACTGACCGCTCCATCACGCACCAACAACCATTCCACATTCAAAGTTTTGACCATTTCTACATGCTTAAATGCACTGACCTGCTGCCAAGTGATTGGGTGATTAAGTAGTTTGTTTTGTTAAGAGCAGTTGAACAGGTGTACCTAACAAAGTGGCAGGTAAGTGTATATCACAATGAACAACAAGAACTGTAAACAGACTTCACAGAAATGCAGACATTTCTCTGATACAAAGATGATGCAAACAGTGACGGTATCAAAAAATATGAGGAGGGGGAATAATGAAGAGTGGTGACTCAATAAGAGCTCTGTATTACTTCATGCATTTGCTGTAATTCTGGTAAACATGACATCACAAAGTTCACTTTTACCCTGACTGTATAGGCAGTGCAACTGAAATGCCAGAAAAGTTGAACATGAGAATATACTAGATTGCTGTTTTCATGTCATTTCACCAAATCATACCAGCATCCCTGCTCCCACACATTCTCCGCTGCGTCTGCATCTTCGTCACACACAGGCTCACACACCCACCGCAGTCGCTGCTCAGAACAAGCTGTACCTTTAACTTTCCCAACACTGTTGACATCCTCTGTGCTTGAATACTCGGCTGAGCTTTCAAAGTTCTCTCTACATTATTGAATACCTTGGATTTTAAATGAAACTCTAAAGCATTCCACATGGTTTTGTGTTCCCCTGGTTATCTAACCACTTTCTCTACACAGCGTAGGTATTCCACTACCCATCCACTGGGAGCTAATTTGTATTTTTACAATGTAGCCACTCTAAAGCATCTGAAGAAGCTCTAAGCTTGTGCTTTTTTGTACTGCCATTTATGAGAATCACATAAAGTTCAAGGATTGGTCAAGTGATTGAACGCTTGTCACATATAATTTAGAGAGGTGTGCATGTGTGTGTGTGTGTGTGTGTACACCACTGAATGCCTATGTATTGTCATTCATTTGTGCTCATGTGTGAATGAGTAGATCTCTATTAGAATGCAAAGCTAAACTGAAATAAATGGTGTCTACATTCTGCCCCACCCTGCCCACATATCTAACGCTGCAAGAATCCAGTAACTGGGTCAGCAACATAAACATGCTTAAACACAAGCTCAATCCTTCGTGTTGCTTCCACAGACAAGATGTAGAGTGACACTAGAGATACAACTCTGAAATATGGATGCATTGGGACACGGTGCATAATCCCACTACCCAAAAGTGGTGTCTGTATGGGTGGGGGTGGGTATGTGTAGGATTTTTTTTTATAGCTATAGTAGGGATGATGGACAACGCAGAGAGTAGCAAGAGCAGAAAATACTACCAGGAATAGCAAAGTGGATCAGGTGACTCGCTTACAGCTGACTCTAAAGAAGAGGATGCTTCGCATACCTTTTATTGAACAATTCAGCTTTGATTATTTTATAACGTTCTTGAAGACTACGGTCTTAATGAAACATTTTTTGTTAATATACAAGAAAGAAATGTCACATTAGGCTTCAATCCAGTCCCAGTGACCTCCCCTTTTCCTCAAAAAAGTTTAAGTGCTTGTATTTTAAATGCCAGTTACAAAAAGGACAGTTATATACAGATATCCACATGAGGCCACCTGAAAAAAAAAATACTGAAGAAGCTGCATTTCAGCTTTTTTATTTTATGTTTTTACTACATTCGTGTAGCCTAAAATGCTCCTTGTAGTACCATGCACCTGAAACGAGACCATCATTTCTAACATAGTAAACATATTAACAGACAGCATCATTATCCTGTGTTAAAAATACCAGTGTCGGTTTTAATCATTTATAATTATGTAGAGCCATTAAATATAAACAGACAATTTAATTATATGCAACCGTATTTTGATGAATGCCACTGGAGTCCATGCATTTAACAATGAAATCAATACTCGCATTAATCAAGTTCCTGAGAGTCATTACTACAGCGTGAGGTACAAATGATGAAAAACATGCAGGCACGACAAAATAATATCTCGTGGAGATAAACAGCTACACAATTAAAAAATAAAAACTTGCCTGACGTGCAGCAAGAAGGAGTCCAGTGGACTGACAAGCTCAAGTGTAACATTGATGCTTTAATTTGAAACAAGGCAAAGGGTAAATGGGGCTAACTTGTTTGTAATGGGAGTTAGTTTGTCTGCCACTCTTAAACAAATTCAATTTGTTAGGTCTCCTTTGGAGCAGAACACGCACAAGACAAACAATCTGGCCCAGAAAACCGGATCTAAAGAGAGAACAGCAAGTGAAACAACAGTCGAAAATGTCCTCAGGAATAAGCAGAACCAAAGAACTGAGCATATATCATACTTCAATATCGTGCATGGTTACTGCGTAGGTGAAAATTGCTTTTTAGGCTCTAAACGGTGTAAAGTCGTTAACAACACCTCTATGCAAATCCGCAATAATCATCATTTCTACGCTCTGGGAATGCTGAGGTAGGAGAGAAAACCTCTATCTTTAAGTATCTCCCCAAATAGTCTGAGGTATATGAAATGTCAGATTAGCTCAAATTCCCATCCACTAGTTTTCAAAGAGAGAAATATATGCATGGAAAATACACAGTATGTCTGAGGTATTTATAAATCATTTTCTAAGCACTCGCCTCCACCTTATGGCAGATTTACATTTTTATGAGATTTAAACTATAACTATAATGTGGAATAGAAGATGTTTCTGAACCAGAGATTGGGTCCAGTTGTCCACATTTTCAGAGCTTTTACCTTTAATTTCAGCTGACAGGTGAGTTGTGCCTGTGTAGTTGATAATCTTGTATGCAACAACAACAATCTTGTTTCTGAAATGCATAGTTCTGCAAGTGACATACTGTAGTAATGTATGAAAAGAAAGATGTGCTTACACGAAATGTGTCCGATTGTTTTTTTATTTTAGCTTTGGACACAAGAAAAGGCAACTTATCTCACCACATAACTAAGCACATCTGGTGTAGGGCAAAGAGATTGTTCGAGAGGTGCTTTCCAATTAGGCATTAATTCGTCACACAACCTCACACTTTAATTAAATGTAGCACATCAAATGGAGATGTGAAATATGGGGTTATTAATGTGATGACCGATAATGTTGTTGCCAAGCAGAGGCCTCCATACCCAGTATAAGCCTGCGGCCTCTGAAGACTGGTGGCATCACAGCTTAGCTTTAATCCCTCTGCCTGTCAAAAAGACACATTTTCCTAATTGCCTTTTAACTTATATGAAATTAGCACCTACGTAAGTCAAATTATCATTGCATGATGTGGATAATTGAGATTGGGCAGGGAGGTTTGTACAGTGATAGGCTGTTCGAGCTCATTAATTATTGTGTTGTTGGGGACGACGGCAGGGAAAAGAGAGAGCTCTGCATTAGGGATGTGAGGATAGTACCTCTCACGGGGGGCGATCATGGGGCATTAGCCCTTTCCTCCAAGGATTACAGATTGAATGTTCAAGGCACTGCCGAGGGAAACATACACCGAAAAGGATTTTGGCTTAACTCCACAGAAGACGTGGGTGCCATGGAGCTATAGAAATGGTCAAAATCACCAATTATACAGTCTTTCTAACAAAATGAACACAACTCTGAGAATTTCCTTTCACTAAAGACACCATTTCCGTAATGACTGAAGATGACCCAGTTGATAACAACAGATTGAGATTAGGGTTTTTACATAATTTGGGATTATGATTTCAAGGGGATTTTCTATAAAGAGCCTTAAAAAGTTACCAAAAAATATGTCAAAGAGCATAAATTTTCCATCCGAGATGGAGCCTAGATTGTTGACAATGTTGGCAGAACTGTAAACACAGTACTCTTCAATAGGTTAAGGTAGAGACAATTGTTCTGTAAGAAATGAATACTATTTGTGGATGCATATTTTTCAAAGACAGATGCCAGAATTACCAAAGCAACAGTTCAGACGGCCGACCGAAACTCATCATTTAATGGAAAATATTACGAGCTAGCTTTGATTGTGATTCTAGCCAAAATCATAATCACAATTATTATAATAAATACTAAGATCGTGATTGTTTACACCAATTCTGATTGCTCAGTCTTAGAAGGATTATGCATTTATTGATCTTTGTTCTAACATTTTCTTTAAAATATCTGATTTTCCAAATAACTAAATTACTTGGGGGTGTTTTTTAAAGTTTTTGTCTCACACTGACAAACAATGATGCCTGCTGGGCACAGTCTACAAAGCAGGAGGTCTGTGAGTGGGTTTTTTTTGTTTTGTTTTTAGGGAGGTGTAAAAGTGCACTACAGCAAAGAAAAAGTGTGTGTTGGATTCATAAGACAAAATGAGAGCATCACTGCAAAAATTAATAAAAGTACTTAATTATCTTTGTAAAATAACTGGATGCAAACATTTATGATATAAAATAAAATGTGATTACTCATTGACCCTCATAATAATTACAATTATCCCTCTAAACCTGAAATAAAGAAATACATATGTGAATACATTCCATCATCTGTAGGTATAAAAAATTAAAAATACTGTATTCAATTAAGAAATTAATCACAATATTGTAGCGTATATTACATGTTTAACTATAGTAATAATTATGTAAGAGGAATCTGTTACATCATCACACCTTTGAAAGTACTACAAAAGGAGAAAACAAATACACGATACATATGAACAATACTTAGATTAGCTTTGTTTGCAGTGCAACACAAACATCAGACTTGTGACACTCTAGGCTTATCATCCTCTCCACTACCATTTCCTTCATCCCCATGGCAACTACTCATCTCCTTATTCTAATCACTACAAGTTAACCTTGATATGAAACAGTGCACAAGGGACCACTCACACTTTTGTGCAAGCTTCTGAAGACAGACACCATCCCTAATAATAGCCATAAAAGAAATCACTGTCTCAATTTTATGGGAGCCTGAAGATAAATGATGAGCATACAAGACATGCTGAAAATGACATTTGGGGAACAAGTCAGAACGAGACAACAAAGAGCTGAAGATTTGAAAAGAAAATGATGTACTTGAGGAAAAAAATCAACTATAGTTCCGTGAAATATCTGAAGTCTCGAATGTAAAGTTGAGGATGTGGATTAGTCTACCATTATTCTGGAGCCTCACTGCCTCGAACCACCAACAAAAACATTCATTTCAACCTCAGTTACAACTCCTGACATGTAAAACACATAATTACACTTTGCTTCTACCTGTGTGTAGCTATTTGTCTACCCAATTTAATGCACTAGATCCTTTTGTTTGAGTGCTATAAATGAAAACTATAAAAACCGCTCCCTGTTGTGCAGAGCACATGATAGCCTTAATGATCAAATGCAAAACAAGAAAACTCCTGAGCACTTACTTCCCCATAAAAGGTGTAAGACATACTGCTTGTATTATATAATGCTCATTGCTATTCCTCTGATGGAACCCTGAATTCATGCTATCAATTATTAGTGAGCTATGCAGGTTTCTAATAAGGATGAAATGTTCATACTTGTATAGTGAGGAAAACAAAACTACTAAAACAGACAATATTCAGAGGCGGTCCATAATAACATTAAAGGTCTGGGCTAATATGCTCATATAACTGTCTACATCATATCTGATGAAAAAAAAAAAGAAACCCCAAAATAACATGACTGACAACCCAGGG
Source organism: Hemichromis elongatus (assembly GCA_015108515.1). Taxonomy (NCBI): domain Eukaryota; kingdom Metazoa; phylum Chordata; class Actinopteri; order Cichliformes; family Cichlidae; genus Hemichromis; species Hemichromis elongatus. The sequence continues at coordinate 231,767 of VUQR01036040.1, forward strand.
ACACTACACTGTGGTTTATGGAAGTATTTTGTTGGGGGTCACTAAACACATTTAAAACTAGTGCAGGAAAAAGCTTGGCCAAGAAGAGTGGAGATTGAGATGGCCTCTCTCAGGTTTATGGCGCCCCCCCAGGCTGCAAGCCGGGTAATTATGAGTGACCCAAGGAATGTGTGGCCCGTGGTCCGCTCTGGCCCTGAATGGCCTCTAGTGACCCTTCCATTAAACAAGGCCAGCGATGGCTTGTCAGGCAGAGCGTGCACACACATACACACACATACACACACAAACACACGCAGTTTAAAAATAAATAAAAGAAAGCTTCCACTACATGAGCACACCGAGGGTACAGTAAAAAATAATAGTGCATGAAATATCAGAAAATAGCGAATATCCCACGATTTACAACATTACTTCTTTTTTTCCCCCCCCAAATCGTGAAGATATTCAGTACATGGTAAAGGTAAATGAAGACAAACTGCCAATCGTTTAAGAATATATATTTTTTAAATCTTTCAAAATAAATACTTGTGATGGTGATGAATTGCTGAACTTCCTTTCAATCCACCAATCAATCACAAGTCTAGTAAACAGATCAAATCTTTTCTCTTAATTCTAACTCCATGTTTGCAAATTTTACTGATAAAAAAAAACGAAAGCAATACTTTAAAAAATCACTTTATGCTACATTAAAAACAAATGCTTTATTGTATTTTTTTGAGTACAATACACAAAGTCAGTTGGGATGTTTGTGTTTTAAAACAGAATCTTTCTCTTTTTTTGACCTCAGGATATCTTCCCATTTCCAACCATGTTGTATTTGTTTTGAGTTTCTATGGCTGCTCTCCTGACCAGGTCTCCCTTGTAAAAGAGATTTTAAATCAATAGAAAATCCTCATTAAATAAAGCTACTAAATATGCTATAAACTGTGAGTGGCTAAGCATGAACGTAATTTGTTGAGTTACTGATTACATCGCCGTACGGTTTGCAGCGGAAAAGCAACACAACTACTTCCAGTGTTACCCTTCAACACAGTGTAAAAATTAAAAACTTTAAAAAGCTATAATTTTATATATAATTGCGAATTTAACAAAGCTGAAAATTCCATAACACTGTATGACATAAATCCAACAGGTGATGGCTTAAACCGGTAAAATTCAGCTTTAAATTCTAAATTCAAAACCTGCAACATGAACTTTACAAACTGGACATAATTTAAATACTGACAAACCATGGAGGCCACCAGAAACTGTCAATACCTTTCTTTACCAAAGAGAAATGCTTTCAGTTTAGAGAAACGCCTAAAAGACCAACATCTAGATATACTGGTGCAGTTTTAGCTCAACAACCAACATGCTTTTCATGTTATCCTGAAACACATGTTGCCATTTTCTGTAAGGCAGCTGGAAATGGCTTAATAAAAATAAACTATGCATAGGCTTTCATAGGCTAACATGTTTACAGTGGCTAACATTTTATAACTGCTTAAACTAACATTATACCAGCCTTGAGAATCATGTAATTTTGTGGTATTGGTACTACCTACTAAATCTCTGGTATACATATATATATATATATATATATATATATATGTGGGTTAT
>VUQR01036041.1:0-15120 GCA_015108515.1 Hemichromis elongatus
TACACTACGGCAGCACGATGGCACGGTGGCTAGCACTGCTGCCGCACAGCGAGAAGGTCCTGAGTTCAATTCCACCATCAGGCCGGGGTCTTTCTGTGTGGAGTTTGCATGTTCTCCCCGTGTCTGCGTGGGTTCTCTCCGGGTACTCCGGCTTCCTCCCACAGTCCAAAGACATGCACTTTGTGGGGATAGGTTAATTGAAAAATCCAAATTGCCAAGTGGGAGTGAATGTGAGTGTGAATGGTTGTTTGTCCCTGTGTGTTAGCCCTGCGACAGACTGGCGACCTGTCCAGGGCATACCCTGCCTCTTGCCCTATGACAGCTAGGATAGGCTCCAGCACCCCCCGCGACCCTGAAAAGGATAAGCGGAAGCGAATGGATGGACTACGCCAAAACGCTGCGTTTACAAATCGATGCATTTTCGAGAGCGTTTCCAAAAACGCTTTGTTTTCTCTCCGTCTCAGTATGGACGGGAGGCCAAAACGGAGACAAAACGATGCGTTTTCAAACGAAAACGCATTAGTGTGGACGTAGCCTCAGTCTCCCATGCCACACTAGGATGGACTCCGGCAATGATGTCCTGGACTACATCTGGTGACAGTAGTTCTTGCTCTGCTTTGAGCTGGAGGGCCACTCTCAGCAGAACACACACATAACAGTACCAGCTGCCGTCCACGACAGTAGAGACGAAACTCAGCCGAGGGATGATTAACTTACTAGAGAGGCAGCTAATTACTGTTCTGGTATTTATTGTCATAAAGCAAAAACTGTGCACACATATAATCTCATTTAAATTCCACCCAGCTCTGCTATCTAATACCACCAGAGTTTGAACAGCATTGTGTTTGCTCGACCAAACAAGCCATACCACACATACACACTTCACAATGAATGGATGATAAAAATCAACATCACCCTGGCAGCGCAGACTCATGGGTTTTCTGGCACCACAGTGTCCACACATGAAATCGAGCATTAGAAAAGATTACCAGATTGACTCTGTTTTTTGATGTTGTTGTTTTGTTTTTTGTTTTTTTTAAAAAAACTGCCTGCAAGAAATCCAGAAGACTCAGAAACCCGATTATCTGAGGATCTTACAGCACTTGTTCCACTCAGCAGAGAGCTGGCTCCTATATAAACAGGAGAGAACAGATTTGCTAAAAACAACAGAGTGGCGAGGAAAGAACAGCAAATACAGCAGCCCGTTCCCACACACTCGCATCAGCACATCAAATGACAATGTGGCTTTTTGAGAAAATACAAACTTGGGGTCACATGCCACAGACATGGAAAAAAAACCCTAATAAATCAGATTCCAAAAAAGAAATAAAGGGTTGAAAAGAGATCATCATTTCTGGTGTTTGTGATAGCCACGATAGGGAGTTTATAGGGCTGCTCATGTGAGATCATGGGGATTTTTAAAGTGGTCCTCAAACAAAATGTTCTCGTTCCAAATTAGGATAAACCACCGATGGCCCACATGTAGTGCAGGACATTTCCTTTTCCTTTTTTTTCTGGATCACCATCCTAAATGGATCATTTTCTACCCTCTCTCGGGATTTACCTTCTTTTTCCTGAACAATTTACAGGTATATGGATAACAGATGTTTAGACCCATTTGAAAACCATGGACGTGACAACATCAGCCACCACTGTTCTGGTTTCAGGCTTTACACAAGATTTGAGTACCTGGTCAACAGGATTTTCACCTTTTCACCGACAAATGGCATGGCTGCATTGCATTTGGGCTTAGTCATGGCTGATGGAGAGGATCCGTGGCTAATCTAACAGGTGTGTCAATCTCGATCCCTCCCGAGTCTTGATGCTTCAGGTTTATTTCTGACACACCGCCGTCTCTGATGTGTGCATTTTGTTTGTTAACCATTTGAATAAGAAACGGCTTCAAGACTTCTCAAAAGCTTCCATTGAACATTGCAAACTCAGTGAAGAAAGCAATGTTGTCGTCACTGCAATGCTTCAAGGAGACACAACAGATAAAGCTCTATTAATAGTGACTGCACACTAAAGCTGACGATTAATGTGCATATTTGTAGAGAATGGATTGGTTTGTTAAAGAAAAGGAGAAAATGGGTTTTCTGTAACATCCCTAATTTTGTCTTTGCTACAAACAAACTCAACAAATATATGAAACACGCAGCAAATCATAGTCTGTGCTGTGCCTTCACGGTATTACCGTCATAACAGTAGCCTCAATGTCTAGCTACACTTTTGAAGATGCACACGTCAGCTTGGGTGGAGCCTAAGGTGGCATAGGTAACACACTGGTTCTTTAAAGGAAAAGTATAAACCAGATTTATCGGAGCATTTCGTTGTGGTCTTTATGGACAATGAAACAGGAAACCGTCACCACATAAAACCCTGTTACCCAAAAAGCCAAACGTAAATAAATAAGGAATGCATTGATTTGGAAACAGTTTAAACACAATGATTAACTGGATACAGTTTAAAGGCAATCCATCAAGTATTAAAAAGGAATATATAGTGCAAAATTCTTGAGCCAAACCTCGTGTCTTTACATTTTACCTCCAAGCTGCCAGACTTTCTTGTCATTTTCTTAAAGTGGTCTTGAGCAGTAACTCTTTAAGCTTCATGAAGGTCTTCTTTTTGACATTGGCTACTTATTCACTCATTTTCAGTCCAGTCCTCTGACCTGACCCTTTCCAAAGGAAAGATGCTTTGTTTAAGCCATGTAACACTGACCTATAAATCATAAAAAAGCCATTAAACTCAAGGGACGGACCAGTCTTGTGTCTACACATAACAGCCAACTTAGCAAAGAATCAATTTTATGGAAAATGCTAAAGATAACAGAGCTTGATATGCATAAAAAAGTATTTTTGCATCAAAAAGCTAAAAGAGCAAAGCAAAATTAGCTAAAATTGTTGCATATTTCATGGTGTGTAGTGTGTCCTTAAAGATTGTGAGGAAACTGGACCAGTGGAGGACAAAAGAATAAGGAGCAGTTCAAAGAACTATGTTTGGAACTGAGCTGAGGATGGATCCCGTGTGTTTTCTCCTGGTCTGTGTAATCTACATATCAAGAATGGATGTCACAGAAAAACGGGAGATCAAAATCTTTTGAATGTGACAACTATCTGTATCTGCGATTCTATCAAGGACTTTTGACTGATGGAGCGAACGCTCTTCTTAATTTTTGCTTAACCCCAGAGGACGTGCATTCTCTTTACTCCAGCCTTCTACGCAGCTGTTCACTGTTCTGTTGTGATGTCAGGTTGAAATCCAATAAAAACCACAAAACAAACAAAGGTGTTTGAGAGTTGCATATTTTAAATCGTTAGGATTTCCCCTGCTCAACATATGTTGAAAATGTTGTTTATTTTGTTTCATATCTACCAAATACTTTCTGCTCACTATGCTGCTGCACATTGTGGTTTATTGTCATCCTTCTGAAACAAGCAAACTCAAATCCGGATGTCAGTACATATGTGGCTCCAAAAAATAAAATAAAATAAATAATAACTGCACTACATGCTTATCTTACCATTGCTCATTGCAGTCCCAGCTTATTTGAAATATATTTCTGGCATCAAATTTCACGTGAACACACATTTAATTTTTTTTAAACTGCACTTTCCTTTTATTATACAATTCAACTATCCATCTTTATGGAATCAATGTCATCCTTTGATGTACTGCATAGTTTAAAACGGATTTAATATTCCCTCATTATGGAATGTTTCCCAACTATTAAAGTGGCCTCTAAAAAAAAAAAAAAAAGTACTCCACAATTTGCAGCCATTTACTGTTGCTCGGAATTTAAGGATGAATCCCTATGGGGGCTTTTTAGTGCAATAGCTATAAATAAGCAACTTTCTCCATATAAATTCTGACATATTTATAGAAGCGCTTACTGTACATTAGCTACGATGTTTAAACAGCACAAAGCCTTATAAAGAGAAAAAAAAGTAAACAGAGAACAGTTAGGAGTTAATAGAGCCTAGTAGTCAACACAATAAATAATGGTGGAAAATAAACTCATTTGCATGAGCGCATTAATTACAGATAAGGTCCACCAGCCTTGGATAAATGTGTCGAACTGTGGAAACACAGAAGGACATAAAACATGATCCCCTTAAACTATCAGCTGTAAGCTTATTACAAGCCCGGATGAAGTAAAACAAACAATCTGAAATCAGTTTTTCCAAAGCTAAGCCCAAATATTTTTTTCCGTCTTCCGTTCTGTTAACCAGCTTTGATTTTGGGTGTTTAATCTGCACATTAATTCTTTATAACTTCATTAGTCCTAAATATGTAATAGCTCTGCGGTTAGAGAAGTCTTTTAGGCCCGCATTCAGCGTTTTACTAATTAAATTATGTTCAAATGTCTGATAAACATCCTCTGCACAGGATGTTTATGAGACTGTTATATGAATGCTATAAGTCAATAAACAGTCGTCAGTTCCATCCTGGCAAGAATCCACTGTGATCAAGTTTAGTAAGAGCTAAAATGGCAAAACTGAAATATGTTAATATTCAGGCATGTGTCATGATGACACATGCCAAAGAAACGCAATAAATTTGGATAACGTAACAGAGGATCGTGATTTCTCTTCTTTTAATTCATAACTGTGAAATACGCCCAGATATCAGACTTTTTCTGATAGTATTTGGTATTGAACCAGGCTCTTTGCGCACTGTTAGTTGTGCTGAACAAATGAGATCATACGAGGCAAGTGAAAACGGAGAATTCTAACTGCAAAAGGAATAATCTGGCTGTATAGCTATACTTGTGCTGAGCCCGCAGTTGTTGGCACCACCGAAAAACAACGAGCCAGCTGCTGTTTCCGTGCCAACCAGTGGCTTCACTCAGACTGAAGTGTTTGTCTAACCAATCACCAGCTCAACTTGTCAATTAAGTCATTCGGTGACTTAATTGTTGGAAAGAGAATCAGAAACCACACAAAGACAGAAAGGAAAAAATATTTCAAGTAAACACATTTCACTTTTTTTGTTTCTTTTCGCATCCAGGAGTTTCCTGACTCTGACTTAACCACAAAGCCCCCCCACTCAGTCACTTTGGTTAACACAATAAACTTGCGCTCTCAGATGCTTCAGATAAACTCAGATCACAACTGAAGGGAGAAGTGTTTATACCCCTTTACAGGCCACAATCCTCTCTGATCTCTGATTGTTTTGGTGGATCTCACTATCTGTCGTTCAGAACTCACACAGAAAGTGATTTAAGTGACTTTTCCCCCGTCAGAAAGACTGTGTGTGTGTGGGATGGGGGCTGTAGTGGCTCAAAGAATTGAACCACTGTCATAGTACATGACACACTTATTTTCCTACTACTTCTATTACTCGTGAGAGGAACGTTCAGCAGCAGGATGCTTTGAACAAATATGTGTAATGTGCGTTATTGCGCGCAACGCGTGGATTCACACCTCCGCGCATTCTTCGACGTACCTGTTTCCAAAGAAAGCTGTCAGTTTCGTTTAACATCCAAGAAATGGCCACGTGGATGGCGGAAAGAATAACTCCAGTGATGACCGCAGCGCGCATCCTGACGGGAAGCAGAGTGTAGATGACATGGATGAAGAACACGGTCCACCAGATCCCCTCCGAGGCACTTCTAGGATGTACGAGCAGTACTCCGATCACCTGGATCACCAACACCATCAGGATGACCACATAGCACACGACCCACATGTGGTCCTGGTGAAATCCGTTCCTGTTGCAGATGACCATGAGCACGAGCGTGAGGAAGATGGCCACAGAAAATACCACCACGTACGTAACGCTCGGCCCCGATCTCCCACCGGAGCAGTGAAAGCCCAACATGACCGTGTACACCAGCACAAGTACGCCCATGAGCATAGTCAAGCTGCTCTGGTTGAGACGAAAAAAGTAGCGCTGGTAGAGCCGCTCCAACTTCTCCGACTGGAATTTTTTGGATTTGAAAATGTGCATGACGCTGGTGCAGCACGCCACGAAGGAAAAGTTTACTTCGGGCATGACCTCTTCCTCGTCGGTCCTCGGCTTGGCTCTCCGCTCTTCCAGTCCCAGCTCCACGGACTTGGGTCTCACCTCGCCGTCTGGACGTTTAGAGGACGCGCGGTTGTTGTCTCGGCTCTCCTCTCCATGGTCCTGCCAAGCCGACCTGGACCTGAAGCTGACCCTGCTGACGGTCGTGGAGGCTCGCCCGGGTGGCCGGTGGTCCAGATCATCCTCCTCTGTCCACCGGCTGTTGGTCCGGGTGAGCTTTCTGCGCGGGGATCTAGCTGAGTATGGGCACCCGTTGGCCACTGACTGAGACTCTCCCCAAGCTGATCTGTGCTCGGTCCCTCCCCTCAACCCGGGCGCACCGACTCCGGGTGGGCTGACACTGTTTGATCTGGACATAGTGGAAAAGTGGATGCAGTGACAGAATGTTATCTAAACAAATACCCTATACGAGACAGGGGGAAAAAATAAGTTTTGTTCCACTGAAAAGAGGGAAGGGAACTATTTAGTCCCGAGGATGAGGCGCATTAAATGTCTTTTATTAGCTGAACTTTCCATAGCTGATCACGCTTCAGACAGCCTGAGGGCTTTGGATCTAAAATGTAAAGTTAGCAATCAGTTTTATCTTCACTTTCAGAAGCAAACAGTCATTCCAAAAAGCCTTTACAAAAATAAATAAATAAAACAAATACAAATACAAAAAGCAATAACCGAGAGTAGTGAAAAGCTCTGGGAATTAAAAAAAACAATTGAACATGCGCAAAAAGTCACAGGGGAGCCACGAGAGGAGGGAACATTAGATCCAGGTGGATTTGGCTCTACATCATTGGGCCCAATTAGCCATCATCCACGGAGGTTGCAGGGCACGCGCTGCAAATGGAATAAAACCATTACACAACTCGGATAGTTCCCCAGAGATCATAGCGCAAGCAGCAGCATCAATTGGCCAATTCGATTCCGTTATATGTGCAGACACGTTATCCTTGTCAGCGGTTTGCAGGCGGAAAAGACGGAGGTGGGATGCGATGTGAAGGCGAATGCCATGGTGACGGCTCTGATCACGTCCACTCAAATCCTGATGCACCTGTACTGAGCGAACATGAAAGCCCGCTCGGCAGCGGCGGGGGAGCCTCACGTTTGACCAAAAATCAGCATCACGATTCTCTCACACTTGCACAGAGCAGAGAGGAGAACTCAGCCGCTCCTCCTCCTTCTCCTCATCTGACAGCCACAAAAGACAGCTTCTCGGTCCATGGTTAAAAAACACACACACACACAAACCCGCGTTGCCGCACTGTTCAATTCACCGTTAGCCGCTGCGCCAAATCAATGTCCAACAGCTGCCCATCACTGTTCAAATCCCTGGAGAGCGACCCCCCCGCCCCCCGACTTGATTTGCAGCGATACTCCTCCTTCGCACGGCCATTTCGCAAAGTGCCTAACCGGTGCAAAAGTGCGCTCCCGGCGCCTCGGACAATCTGCTCGGCGTGCGTTTGGAGCGTGGCATCATAACATATTTACCGCTGATTGCTGCTTTAATGGTCATTCAACCAAGTTTGCTTCCTGTGTCCGCCTTTTCGGCCGGCTTCCATTGGAAAAGAAGAGGGGTGAGTCACGCTTTGACGCGCTTTCATTGGATGACAGCTCGGTCAATCCAAATCAGATTCTGCGCGACCCCCGGGCGCTTTCGATGAATGGGCGGGACTGCGCTCACAGCTGGATAGCCCGCATGGCACACCCCACACGTAGCTTACAGCATGGACTGAATCTTATCTCGGTGACCCCCCAGCAGGTTGCCAGTCCCAAACTGCGTCCCCCTACTCCAGGTCATCGACTCTAACAACGCAATAACACCGAGATTCGTTCATCTTCAGCTGCCCATGATCTATAGCAGCTTGAGAGACGTTAAGGGCAGAGAGCACTGAAGGGCTTCAGCAGAAAAGGCAACCAATAAGCTTTTTTTTATGTTTAATGAGATTTGACTGGTGAGTCAATACGTGTGGTTTTTGTTCCTCGGTCACAATTACATACAACTTATGCTTCAACTTAACTGCTCAAAAAGTTCCCAGAGGCATTTCAAGATTACCGTCCAAGTGGTCAGACTTCTCTTTAAAACAATTTCCATCATATTCCCACATTGTTCTGGCCCATCAGTTTGCATAAATTATGTTTTTTTTTTCTTTATTTGATTTTTAAGACTTTTATTGTGAAATGTTCTTGCCCTACAGCCTAAATATTGTTTAGTCAACAGATTTAGTCATTTACAGGCTCACGTTGGATTTTATCAATTTGCAGGGGGATTTTCTTTATATCACTCCACCATTACTGCCTGCTCTTCGTATTACCACACAGGTCCTGTTGTCTTTCAGCTCTTCCACTTTAAAGCCTGCCCATGTCTCTGCTGCCAGTTACACATGGGGAAAAAAACACTGTGTGTTAATGAATGTACTGGGAGCATGTGACAGGGAGCCTCATGTGTTTGCTGTGACCGGCTCACCTCCAGCTGAATTCCCTTTGCCCTTTCTGGAATTCTTTAAGGCTGTTAATGGCGAGAACAGTGGATTCTATTCAGCGCTGTCGTTATCAAATGAAAGAGACTCAGATATAAATCTGATACAAAATAATTTCAATCCAAGTTGTGCAAATTATTTTCTCGACTTGTCTTGTGACTCCTTGTTCTGCTTCCTTGTTGCTCTCTTGCACATACCTAGCACAGCACACTGAGAAAAACAGCCGTATTCAGTTCCTGCAAAGAGCCTGCATTTGTGGGTTTATTTAGGCCATATTGCCCATCTCCTTTTTTTTCTCACCTTCTCAGAATTGCATTCATGAACATGTACTGCATGTACTTTGTCATTCAGCTTCACCACATTTGAGAGAGAAACATGCTACCTTTTACAAGTAACTTTCCACTTGCATTTTATGCCCAAATATATGTGGACACTCAAACTGTATTTCCACATGTGATTGCTATTTATTATCATTATTAGTCCTCCAACTTCTTTTTCCTACTTTTACCTGATCTTTTATTGCATACTATCCTCTTTACACCCTCTCTCCATGTGTACATAAATCTCCTCTTTGGCCTTTCTCTTTTCCTTTAGGCTTTGCCATCTTCAATATCCTTGTTTAACCTACTAATCCTGCACATGCATATTGCTTCCAGCCCAAATCTCAGCATCTTTGTCTCAGCTGCTTCCAGCTCTACCTGCCTTTTCATCAGTGCCACCCTCCTCAACTCGTCTTTCTGGATAGCTAACTCCCTCTCACTCCCGCTGGTACAAATCATTCCTATTCTTCACTCCTGACTCCTCAGTGTCCACTGCATCCAGCTTGGACTCTTTTCTTCATTTGTCCCCAGCCCCCACCCATCATTTACACTCAACCAGACTAGCCACCACTAGTCCTACTACCTTGTCTTACCACTGTCTTCCTTTTTTATGTACGCTCCCATACCCAGTAGGATTTGCATTCCTATATACGCCACCTGTTCCATACCTGCAGCCAGAGTCTCTCTTATTTTCTCCCAACTCTCCCTGCAGTCCATCTGCATCTACCTATGAATTCTGCTGCCATCAGTTCTAGACGTCTATCCTCTATAGACATTTCCACACGGCTTCATGCCGAGTTGCACGCAACCAACCCAAAACCTCTACAACAAGCTTAATCTCTGGCTTAAAGAAGCCCTTCTTCATGCAAAGATATGTGAGTCGGGTAGTTTTACTTTTCCTTGTGAAAAGAATGCAAACACAGTTTTCCCTGTTGACTGGGTCAGCCCAGATGTCGCTGAAAAGCATCCCAATCTGTTAAAAACTGGAAACACTGGTAACCCTTCTCACAGCAGGGCCTTCGAGCGCAGCGTGACTCCCGCAGAATCTAAAAGAACCGTTTGCCATTGACTGCATCTTTATACGAATACGAATCGAGCCAAGTTTGTGGAAACCACGTCCGGTGCATTTGAATCACTTTGATTTACAAATTTCCACAGCCTGCGCGTTCCTTGTTATTTTATCTGATATCACAGAACTTTCAACTCCACGTTACCCTGGCTGAGTCATCCAACATTATCGATGGTTCCAGTTAAAGCCAAATGTCTCCGTTTGAACTGAAATTAGCAATGCTCCCAATCCTCTAAAGAGCAAACAAATAACCGAGAAGTTGCAAAGTTAAATCATGGCTCATATTATACTAGTTAGAATATCTACTTTTTTTTCTTTTTTTTACAGTAATTAGGATCACACACAGATTTGTGTTCCTGGCTGATTTGACACAGAGCACTACTGCCATCACCTGAGCATAAAACTGAACATTTTGCACAGCGTGGGCAAAGGCGTAGTCACACTTGTACTAAGAAACACATTTTTTTTTTATGAAAAACTATTGTTTCAAGGCTTCAGTAACCCCGTGACCCTGAATTGTATAAATGGTTAAGAAAATCAATGGATGGGTGTGTTTTTGTCTTTCATTCGAATCCAGAGTGACTACTGAGATATTTTAAATGTAGCACTTTTACTTGCTTTTTCCTTCTTTCTTTTTTTTTTTTATCTCACCTCTCATCCTCACAGGCAACTCTTCAGATGTTATATGATAGCCAATTAAATCTGAACTGAAAAGCACAACTCAACTTGTAAGCCAAAACAGCCTTTCAAGTATTCAGGTAGTTTCCGTTTCACCATGACAACAATGCAAATTAAATTGGGATCTTTTGATACTGTATGACTCTGTTCTCGGCCACCAAATAGACAGTGAGATGGCGTTATTATGTTTAAGGGGGAAAAAATATGTGAAGTCCTCATGTTTTTAAATTTCCAATAGAGACGGTCAAAAGTAAGCGTGATGAGAAAGAAACGAGAGTGAAATGAGTCACCCAGGACGTGCAGCTAGCAGAGGGTGGATTCTAACCTGGTCTCGGTGCACTGAATCACTGCCAGCAACACAAAGAGGAATAATCAAAATTCAACCCTGTTTCAATTAGAGGCAGCAGAAAACCAGCCTCTGCGAGCAGCAGCACTGATCCACTGAATCGGTTATTATGTGCAGTGGTGATGCTTTGCAGAACATCATAACGCCCACACAAACCATTCGCTGTTGTCTAAAATAACATTAGTTATTTCAGATTTACAGGGGATGTGTGCCGGCTGAATTCAGTAAAGATGCAGAACAACGTAAGAGGGCGAAACACAAAGATACTGCGTCGTGAAGAAGCGACACCACGGTGAAGAGGCCCTCACCCACAGGAGGAGGATTCAGTCTGCACTGGTTTCTCTGACATTCTTTTTCTCGGAAAGGAGAAAATGATGAGGACTGCAGTGTTGTGTGACTCATCCTGGTGTAGAGCGCACCCTTTACAGTCTCACCTGGGATTGTACAAACACACACACGCAGTAAAACGTATTCCACCACAGATTACAGTATACATGTCCTAAAATGTATTTTGTAACACATTCCGTTAAGTTACTCAATGAGAGTATTCTGAGTACTTTGGATTACTTAATATATTGTCTGCTTTTTACAACTACATGAATCCAATAAAAGGACTAGATGTTACAACCCCTGATAATGCATTGCTTTAAATGGAGAAAATCCTGAGGGATGGCTGTTATGAGGAAAGGCAGCCCAGAAACTTTACTAGTGGGACACATCGTTGTGTGCCTCAACCTTCGGTCTTTTACCCAAGCTAATCTGCCATTTTTTTTTCTTGGTTAGGTTTAGGGATTAGAGATCTGATCTAGATTAACATATTAAAATTTGGGACACATCATTTTATATTACAATTTTAAACCTAATATAAAATGAGTAACAGTAGAGTGGACTTGTCTATTTGTCAGGAAAGTTTTCAGCTCTGTTATTTTTGTAAAAAACAAAAAACAAAAAACAAAATAAAAATAACATACAACAGAGAAAAACAAATCTCTGGAGTTGAAAATTCTGGAGTTAGGCATAAAAGTGCACAAGAGTTACATTCTGGGAGCAGCGAACCCAAATGATTGCAAAGAAGCGAGGGTCTTAGATAATCGTGAGTTATTGTGTCTGATGGTGAGAAGCACAAAGTTTTGGAAGAGGCGTACAGGCAGTGTGGAAAAAGTAAAGATGCGTTTGGGTTCTCTAAACCTGTTTTTGTGAACACTTTTCTAAGTATATTATGCTTTCAAAATGTGACACATGTAATATGATCATCAAAGAACACGATTTTTATAAATCTTTTATTGCTCTGCTTCGAAAGTGTGTCAGATTTTGATAAAACTTTTATTAGTATGTTAATGTTTTTCTTACAACGTGTGTGATTTTTATAGAAACTGTATGTGTCATCGTGTATCTTTGATAAATAAAATATTTATTCTTGTACTTGTGTACTTTGTGGATATTGAATAAAAACTCTGTCACATATAGCACTGATAAACACAGACGATTATTGATTAATAGATAACTCAGGTTTATATGGTTTGATGCCAGTTGTATTTTATATATTTGGGAATTGTCCTTAAATGAGTGTGAGTAGTTCCAGATGTTATGTTGTCACATTTTAATAAAAATATCCAACCCATCTGTGAGCAATGCTTCTTTTATAGTCAACAATGGCAACTGCCCTCATACCCAATCAAATGGCAGATTGCTTCCCCCTTCCTGAGCCTCGTTGAACCCACGGTTTGTTCCTGTTAAAAGGGAGTTTTTCTTTGCCAATGTCACCGATTTGCTAAGGGGGTGGCCTGATTGTTAGGGTTTTCACTGGGTCTTTACCTTACAATATGAAGCACCTCGAGGCGACTGTTGCTGTGAATTGGCACTATAAAAATAAAATTGAATTGAATCTTAAGTGAGGATTACAATGTGCAACATAGTACAAGTACATCTTTAAAATGTCATAGCTGCTCATTCTTCAGATTCTGCTGTTGAGTGTGTTCTGTTCATCAAATGAAAAAGCCAAAGTATTATGCTAACGTGTGTGGTGTGTAGTGACCTCCAAAGTGAATGTTTTCTTTCATAGCCACTGAGTGTACGGCGCAAACACACACACTCACACATAAACAGTCCGAGAAACTATGTTTACCCACTCAGGTTTACACTCACTAGAGTATCTCACATGAGGTTTTTAATCACAGCCACATAGTCTTTGTGAACTCTTGCATTAGACCGAGTCACACTGGACAGTGTTAAAGTATGTTATTATGGGCTAGCAAGTATCAGTGCTTCGGCTGTATTGGCTAAAATGTGTCCCTTCAAAGAAAGATATAAGTATATGGGATCTAACATTGTTAAAGCCGATATTTCTGACAATGTTTGGCTGTCATCAACAATTTTTACACTTGTAGCAGCTGACTGGGTCCTTCGCTGTTGCTGAGTAATGGCATTTACATCCACATATTGCAGACATGATGGAAAAAGAAAGCACGCCCTCTTTCTGCTCTAAGTTGTTTTTTTTCTTCTTTTTTTTAAATTTCCAGGACATAATAAAAAAATCATGTGGTCCTTACCAGCTAAATATTATGTCAGATCAACAACAAAACATTATAAATTAAATCATTACACCGTGACATTAGTTATTTAACAGAACCTAAGACAAGCAGAAGCACTGTGTGAAAAACAAACTGCTCCCCATCAACACCTTGTAGAATCACTTTAAGCAGCAGTAACTTGAATGATTGGTTTCCTGTATGGCTTTATGAGTCTCGCACACGACTGCAGAGGAATTTTGTCCGTCTCTTCTTTTACAACGTTGCTTCAGTTCATTGAAATTTGCAGGCATTCGTTCAGTCACAGCCCTCTGAAGGTTGCAGCACAGCCTTCCAGGTGTGTTGACACACAGCTGAATGCTCCAGAGCTGCAAACTGACAAATGATAATCAGTTAATTACTTCTGCTTCTTATCTGTTAAATTCCTACTGAAGCTTAAAAAGTTGACTTTGTTTTTTACACACTGATTCTGTAACCTGGCTTTTTGTGGAAAAAAAAAGAAAGAATAATCACATTGTATAAAAATGTCAAATAAAAAAACAGATATCGTACACTAACACCTCAGGCTGGAAAGTCTGACATATATGGAAAAAAAAAAAAAGTTGGAGCTGTAGGTTTCAGCTCTTCACAGCTTAACAAAATATTGCTGC
Source organism: Hemichromis elongatus (assembly GCA_015108515.1). NCBI lineage: Eukaryota > Metazoa > Chordata > Actinopteri > Cichliformes > Cichlidae > Hemichromis > Hemichromis elongatus. Next base: position 14,087 of record VUQR01036041.1, read on the forward strand.
CTCTTGTAGTTCGATATTATTGGATCTTTGTTAAACTTTCCTGTTAAGTTGCCCCTGTTTATTCTGCACTCACTTCCTTGTCATATATCTAAATTTAGCCCTTGATTTGTGTACAGTACATCCTTATATTTGCATGTCATGCATCGTTCGATCCCACTGACAGTGGTGCTCAGTATCAGCAGACTTGCCGTTCAGTTGATTTCGAATGGGCCCAAGCCTGCAAACACTTTGCACCACAGACATCACGTCCAAAGGCGTGATGTTAACAGCAGCGCAAAGGAGAAAGGCAGTCACGCTGAGAACTGCTTCTCCTAACCAGTTTCATGCCCCCTGTCCATTTTCATTACAGTGTGAGGCGAATGGGCTCCCAGATACTTGGTGTTGGTTTGTATTTAGCTGGTAAAGTCTTCCAATGCTGCTACATTATACAACAGACAATGTTTCCACCTACATGTGCAAGTGAGTCATCGGTACATTAAGGCGCGCACACACACACATACGCACACACCAAACAAGCCATTCCCCCGACCGAGTTATGAGAAGGGCATTAAAATTCACAGACACCATCAATGGTCCATTAGGGCTATTTGTGTACAAGTGCATGCTAGTCATGTTTATACATTTATATATGAAAATAGCAAATATGATTCTCATACTGTTGGTTTATTGTAAATATATACTTGTTATTCACACCTTCACAAAGTCTGCTGGCCCCATGCAAAACATTTGTATCAAAACTTTATTCAGGAAAACCAATTCTGGAATAACACACCATGCTTCTGTATTGTGTCTTTGCTTATTTTAAACTGAGATTAATAACATAGATCATCATTCCAGCAGACAGCCAGATCTCCTCTTTCATGCAGTTTTACAACAAGCTGCACTTGTGCTCCTGCAAGACATTTCCAACATTTATTCCAGCTCATGCTTAATCATTTAAGGAGAATAATGGGGGGGGGGGGGATAAAAGGAGATCAAAGGCTGGATTTGAGCAAGAGGAAAGTGGTGGTTTAGGATCGTGACAGCAAGCTGAA
>VUQR01036041.1:22830-33572 GCA_015108515.1 Hemichromis elongatus
CCCAACTTTTTAATAATTAACATTAGAGCTGGGCGATAGAACGATAACCATATGTATCGCGATATATCTTTTTCTTGATAGAGAAATGAAACTATTGCGATAGACCTCATCTCTCTCCTCTCTTAAAAAAAAACATAAGAACAGCCAATCTGAATTAAGTAGTGCAGAGCCGAACCAATCACAGCTGCAGCGTCACGTCACATGACTTGTTACATACAGCACAAGTACCAAGCGGCACATGTGTATTGTTTGGGAAGCAGCCAGCGAATATTTGGTTTCTAGGTGGAATTGACAATTTAGCAGTCTGTTTTGTTTGTTCTGTTTTGAAACTTGAAGGCTTTAGCGGCTACCTTTTGTGTAGTTGTCAATATTTGCCTTTATTTATCTGAAACTGAAGTGTCATGTTCCTTAAGTACATCTGCCCTGTTGAACTTATTATGGGAAATAAATATTTAAATCAAAACAAGCTGCTGATTATTTCACATTTTACTTGTGAGCAATGGCACATTTAAATCTTACAAATATAGTGATTTGGCTTATATCGTGATATATATCGTTATTGCCTGAAATGACAAAAACATATCGTGATATGAAAAAATCTTATGTCGCCCAGCTCTAAACACAACTCAGTTCTTTACAGCTGACATGTCTTATTCCTTGTAATTTTCAGGGGGATCGGTGGATAAGCTTGCCCCCCATGCCCACTCCTCGTGCTGGGGCAGCTGTGGCAGTTATGGGAAAGCAGATCCTGGTGGTGGGAGGGGTGGGAGAGGACCAGAGCCCTCTGAAGGTGGTGGAGATGTATAACACAGAGGAGGGGAGGTGGAGGAAGAGAAGTGCTCTACGGGAGGCACTGATGGGTGTATCTATTATAGTGAAAGGTATGGATTATTACAGTGATGTCACAAAAACAAAAAAAAACTATTACAGAAATGCATCTACTAATCAAACTAATCAAAACAATATTACTCTGCATTAGCATTTGAAGCAAAAGTACTTTTTAATGGTCACTGAAAATGATTAGAATATTCCTCCTTAAATGAAGCCAGCATAGAAGTACAGTTTTCTCTTATAATTGCTTGAGAATAATATACTCAATCTGAATGCATCAAAGCAGTTTTAGTGTCTATAGATAGTTTTCGGAAGAGGATTAATGCCACTGGAAAAAAAAAGTGGGCATTCTTTTTTTTTTTGAGATTCTGTCTGAGATTAAATTTAGAATTCTGGCTTTTTTCTCTCAGAATTGTGACTTTAATCTAAAAATTCTGAGAAAAAAGTCAGAATTCTGGGAAAGATAAAAGACGTGCCCACTTTTTTTTTTTCCAGTGGCCCTAATCCTCTTCTGTACATAACTGTATGGTGGGTGATTTTTAAAAAAATAGTCATCTATTTGGATACATGTCTACACCGGTTGGAGACTTAAAATTGAGAGCACGGCTTTGTTGATTGGTTGCTATGGGCCACTTATGTCTCCAAAAAACATGGCAGTCAAATTACTAACACTGAGTTAAAACTGATGGGTGATGTCACACCAGCTGCAATTTGGTAAAAAAAGAAAAAAGGTAAATTTCTGTGTTTACATGTTTACGTTCAAATAAACTTTATTATTTATTAATAATTTAATTATTATTGGCATATTTGGAGATTACTGCTATTCCTAATAATGTGTGTGGGTTAAATGTATTTTATAGACAGTAGCGGATGTGTTAAGTTATTGATCAGTTCTGATTGTGAAATGAAGGAAGGGGAAAAACAACAAATAATTAAAAAATCAAGATACATAAGTTGGGATTGTACTATTATATATCTTTGTAAAAACATGTATGCTCCATGAAAATTGTTGATATTGAAGAGCTGTAACACCACAATGATGCCATTTGAATACTAAACCATCCCACTCAGAAAATCTGTAAGTGTTGTTGATTTCAGCTGCAGAGCAGACATGTGAAGAACACTGCCAAACACCATCCTGGAGTTAAATGTGTTCCGAACACAGATTTCAGAACACATTCAACACATTTAAATTTCCTCCAAGCTGACAGGCCACACTGCATTCTTGGAAATATTTAGTTGTAACTTTTGCTGCACAAAGAGTCAAACCAAATACTGAAAGTGAAACCTTTCCCTATTTAGTACCAATAAATAGTTTGTCAGCTAATAGTTTTCAGTTAACGGGTAAGCTGTCTTACAGATTTTAGACAGATAAGCTTTTGGCTTCTTAACATCTGTGTGTTCATGCGTTGTCAGCTGGTGATTTATTCAGCATTCTAGGCAGCAACATGTTTTAACATTACAATAAACCAAAACACATCACCAAAATACTCTCAGGCAGGACAGGGATGAACGGCAGCTTTAGCTCACCGGTCTCCCACAAGCAGGTGTTTGAAACCCCAACAACACATTTCAGAATGAGTTTAATGAGTCCAGAGTGAAGGAAAAGCAACCAGTAAGTGCTCAGCATATGTGGAAAACTTGGAGATTGTTGGAAGGGCTCCGCATGATGACCTCATGAAACTGAAGAGTGTGCAAAGATGTTTTCAAAGCAAAAGTTGGCTGCTTTGAAGAATATGAAATATATAAAAGAGCTTTTAGGTTTGTTTACTCTTCTCTCTGCTTTCACTGTTCTGTATTCTGTTTTGATCTTCTTAGTATATCCCTACACTGTAAAAGAAAAAAGAAATAAAAAGTAGCGAACACTACCAGTGAAGTAGAGAACAAATTAACAAGATCTGTTACAGACATATACATACTCCTCATCCTTAGTTGGGGATATTTGACTGAATTGAGGTCAGTTTAATGGGTGAGGTTAAGAATTGTGTGTACACATGTTGTGTCTGTGCCAAAAAGACATTTAAAAATATGTCTCACAGCTTGTATATAAACACACATTAAAAGGTCAGATTGCTGATGGACCTCATTGATCAGCGGGCTGCTCATTTGTCTTGCTTTCAGCTGAGTTTGTTTAAGACATTCCATGACAGCCGGAGGGTTTCAGCCCCGGCTAATCCCAGGGGACATGGGACTGTTCCTTCAAAGTGTACACAGAGGGAGACAGATTACCATTCACACTCATATTGACACCTACAGAAACTCTGCAGACTACTCAAATTTGACTCCAGTAGCATGTGGGTACAGTTTTATTATCCACAGGCTGGGCACCACAGTGATTAGAACTTCTGCCTAAAAGCAAAGCCGGCTAGGGCTTCACAGTTTGCATGAGTTCTCTCAAAGATATGCACTTTAGGTTAATTGGTGATGTCAAGCTGACTGGAGCCGACTGAATGAAAATCATCAGTGTTTATATCATGGATGTCCAGAGGCTCAGTTCAGTACAAATATGCTCACCATTCAATGAAACACAAACCCGTGAGAAACATCGCTTACATGTGCCTGTCTGATCACAACTGCTTCACAGTCACAGAAAATATGAATCCATTAGCATGTGGGCACAAAATCTTATGTTAAATAAAACAATAAAAGATACAGTCATAGTTTTTGAAACAGTGGCTAAGATATCCACTCAACGTTCCATTTTGAGACAAATTTAAACCGATTTCTGCCTTTGTAATGTTCAGTGGTCATCATTAGCCTCTAGTCCAGGTAACATATCAAAGTTGCTAACTGCATGAATGGGAATCAGTCGCAGTTTAAAACTCTGAAATTTCACAGGATATAGTTTTGTGATCTTTATGTGCCTAAAAATGAGTGCAATAAAAACAAACAAGACACATCCATCAAGAATTAACTGTGTGCAAAGTGTGACAAAGATAATCAGAGTAGCTGCTCTCCACTGTAAACTTCAGATCAACACTTGAGTACACTTTAATTTTTACCAAAAAGTGGACTCTGTTTTGCTGTCTGAAGTCATTGGAGCGATATTTGGGGGCTCTGATTTATTCCTACATTTTGCAGCTAGTTTGAGCGGTCTTCTCAGGGAGCTTCACTATGACTTTGTGTTCTCTGGTGCATCTGTCAGTGTCTGAGGGAACGTAGATAGATGCTGTATACACATAGACTTATTGGCTGTATATGGGCTCCGTTGTGATGCTCCTTCCATCTCCCTGACCACTTTTCGATCCTCTGCCCTTTGCTCGCACTTTCATCCCCCAGCTTATCCTGAGCAGCTGAAAAAGAGACAGATCGTCTGACAAAATAATCAATAAGAGCAAATTAGAACAAATCTGGTATTTCTGAATGGAGCGTCAGCCGCCACATTGACTAAATAATGCCATTTTTATTGACGTTTGTGGGATCGTTATTTTCTGGATATTTAATAATGAACTTGTGGTAATGAGACATTCTTTTCCCCAAATGAATATAAAGTGTTTCTGCAAACTTTCTTCCACTCTTGTCACTGATGCAGATGCATAGAGGTTAGAATCTGAAGTCAAGTGGCTTTGTATAGAAACACTTGACTAAAGTAAACACACAATAAAAATGCAGATTGCTTCCCTGCAGCTCTTTTCCTCTTCATTTTGACGATTAATGCTGCCTTCTCTCATGCTTTGACACTCGCCTTCGCTTTTCGATTGTTATGCTCGGGGTGTCATGCCAAAGTGCCAGACGTGGACTGTTGCATTTTTATTCTACTGCTGTACTTTCTGTCCTTCGTGTGTCAGATTTTCTTGCCTTGTCACAAGTTAACTTCTCATCCGTGTCTGCCTGTAGATGAGCAGATTTTTTAGCACTTCATGAAGTGCCCACAAGTTGTTTCCATCAGTTAGGGTGAGGTGGAGAAGTGTAGCATCGCTTTTGTAATCATCATGATATAATGTCTGAAATGTCCTGTCTCTGTGCATGCATCTAGATGGTCGTGCTCTGGCTGTAGGGGGAATGTGTGCAGACCTGCTTCCCCGTAGTATCCTGCAGCAGTATGACCTTCGAAAAGACGTGTGGGCGTTACTTCCTCCGATGCCAACTCCACGCTATGATGCTAACACACATCTGCTTGGCAACAAGCTCTATGTTGCAGGTACTAACAGATAAGCAAGGCTATTATGTCTGCACGTTATTTGTCACTCCAGTAGACATGTTTGTTTTTACTCTTAAGGTGGGCGTCAGTGTAAGCGACCGTTAAAGGCCTTTGAGGTGTACGACACAGAGACGCGATCTTGGACTACGCTACCCATGATGCCATGTAAACGTTCCTATGGGGGTGTGATATGGGACCCAGCTGGTAGGCTGTGTCTGTTAGGAGGACTGCGGCAGGGTGGGGGACACCAAAGCTCCAAGTTCACCAAGAACGTCAATATTTTTGACACCAGCCAAGGTACAGTGCTTAATGATTTTAACCAGTATGCTACATTTTTCACATGTAGTAAAAGCAGAAACAAGTCTTGCCATATACATATTGCGCTGACAAATAATCTTGCACATCCAGAACACATCAGCTCAAGTTTGAATGTTTCACTTAAATTAAGCAGGTTAGGAGCTGCAGAGAGCAAAACATGAAACGGATATGAGGAGTTCAAAGGAAAGTATGCATCATACTCTTTTACATGCAGCTCTGTGTCCAAAACTTACCAGGTCGTGAAAGAATAATTCAGCATTCTGCAAATTATACATATTTGCTTTCCTTCTGAGAGCCTGATGAAAAGTTCAGTGTTGAAATAGCAATTCCAATCTGTCCTCAAGTCCCTTCATTGCTCTTTCCCTTATGCGTGCATGGAAAGGAAAAAAGAATATTCTAACCTAAAAAATTTGACAGCTTAATGTGTGAAATCTCACGTTTGATTGAACCTAATGACTATGACTGGGGGAAACATTTCTTATACATTATATCAGAAATATGTTAACTTGACAGCAAGACTCCTGCATGCAGTCACTGTGTCAAGCAACAAGCTCTTTTCAATCATTGCAGAATGCAATACATAATCTAGGACAAAGACTACAAGTAAATTTGCCAAGAAATACATCCAACATGCTGCTTCCTATAGTCATGTTTAAACCAATATGTTGTCATCCCACAGTGTCATTTACTACAGTTCTATCAGCTGCATCTAGCGTCTCAGACAGACACACACACGCAATAGGACTGAGCGATTTGCACTACAGTCCAGTCGTCCTGCTTTTCTGACTGACTGATAGAATTACCACCAGGGCTCCAGAGGTGTGTGTGCCCATCAGGGTAGCGCTATCCACCCTCCATACTCCACACAATTGGGCTCAAAAGCTAAAAGACTCAGTTTTTTGCAGGTGAAGAAGAAACACACATTTATTGCAGCATGAAGATATTTTCATGTGCTGAGATACAAAAAATGAACTATTTAGCTTTACTGTAATTAGTTAGCATAAGTGGATAGATATCAGCTGAACGGCTTAAACAGTGTTAAGTCATAGCATTTTTTCAGTCTTTACCCTTTTAGCTCAGGCCTACAGTTCTACTAACACATCCAGTCTTTTTCTGTGGGTTTAAAATTTCTCCTCTTTGACTGCTCCACTCTTTACCATCCTCCCCACATACAGCAGAGATGCTCACTGTCAAAGACACCCAGCAGAAAAAAGTGAAGATGACATAAACAAGATCTTCACATAATGCTGTAATTTAAATAACCTCCTCTTTTCTATCACTTGATTATAGAAAATTTTCACATCATTCTATCATTTAATGACACACACACTTGCTTTTTATATCTTAGTGAGGACAAGGAATTGACATAATGCCTTCCCTAGCTCCGTAGCCTAACCCTAACCCTTGCTCTAACCCTCACCCTGTTTGTTACCTAACCCTAAAACCATATTTTAAGCCTCAGAAATTCCTTCAAATTCGTGAGGACTGTCATTTGATCCCCACAAGTGACTCTTGCTTCCCCCGAAGTATAATGGTGTTCAAATTTCTGGTTTTAAAAAAGACACACACACAAACACACAAAAAAGACACACACACACAGAGATCAATTTCAAGGCATGCAAACATCTGGGCACGAGCGTGAAATAACACATTTTTCCTTCATAAAATTTTATGAAGTACAATACAATGAAAGGACAAGTACAATGAAATACAAGGTTTCTGCTGAAACAATAAAAACTGAATATCAAGGAAGAAAACCTTAAATTTATGGAATTCACAAAGTAGTGTAGATGGCACTTTTTTGGTAGTCTTCTAATGTCCTGTTTTCGTGAAGGCAGCATTTTTGCGCAATCCAAAGACATCACAGCCCTCATAAAACTCAGCCCAAACAGCTGTTAGGTTACACACCTACGCACATCTATCAAGTTAACGCTGGTCGAATTCACTTTAATTTGTATGGTTGGTTAAAACAGAGCTTGGGAAAACATTCCTCCATAACATACAAGGACAGGACTGGCTTTAAAAAGCAGCCAATGTCCAAAGAGCAGCTTTAAAACACCTTCATAAAGCCCATCTCAGAATTATTTACCCTCTACATCTCCACATTTCTGTATTGGATTTTCTTTTAAATTGTATCTATTTATCAGATTAAATTGAAATGGATGAATAAAGAACTGTGTGGCGGGCGTGGCCTGCGGTGCCGTGCAGGGAAGGCGGACGCAGCTGTACAGCACCACACCGCCGCCTGCTCCCACTGCGTGACCGCCAGCTCGGCCACCATTTGCGCCAGCTCCACCCTCTGCTGGCCCGGTCCTGGGTCTGCCGTGCCTCCCCTCCTGGGTTTCGGCACCTCTGTAAACGACCACGGCAGACCTGGTGACACGTTAAAGCTTTTCAGCATACTTTATTGACACACACAGACACGGTTGCTGTTTAACAGACAGCTGTAGCTCTCTCGCTGCCAGCTCCACACAACTCACAACAACACCCCCTTCACAGGACCCGGTGCAAATACTTAAGGCAGCGGGGCATGATTGCGGATGCCGTACAGGTGCGTCCGCCTTCCCTGCACGGCACCGCAGGCCACGCCCACCACAAACTGTTTATAGGAAATAGTTTTTGTGATTTACAGTATACAATGTCTGATGGTCAAACTGACTGTAAAGTTTTATCCATTTATTTTACATTTCGAAAACTTAAATTTAAGTTCTTATATTTTAATTGGTGAAGATGTTTACAACAAAACCTATCAAAGGAATTTGAAATTCATCAGTTTTATTTATTTTATTCACCAAATTAAAACAGTGGCCTCAGTGAGCTTTATATATATTAAGTAAAGACCCTAGAATTATACTAAGAAAATCATCTATAGCTAACTATTCAAGTCAAATTTTTAAATGTAATGGGATTACAGTAATGCGTTGCTTTGGAATGCATTACACCCATCGCTGCTTTCGCCCCAGCAAGATGGCGCCGTGTCTATGGCTGGCTGTCTTCACTCTCACTCTCGCCCTTATCTGTATCTGCCCGTCTGTTCTCTACCCTTTCTACCTCGACTTCTGGATTTTGGCATAGTACACTTTATTTTCTTCATATTATGCTCATCAGGTGACTGCACATTAATAATATATGACCGGCAAACACTGCTAGGCCTCCAGTTCTCCTACAGAGATGCGGCCCCACTACGACCAGACTCCCCCACTAGCCTTCCCTGCCTACCCCCTTTCAACCTGTATAAGAAACGATACAGGAGATGCGGTAAAAGGAGTGGCTTTCGTGTGCGTATGAAGGCTTACCTTGAAGCACGGGCTACGGTCTACCCATATGCCTCTGGGGACTTGCTACGCTCTTTCCCTTTCTCCATTGATTGCCCCATTGCTAAACTGCTTAGCAAACTGGAATTGCTTCTTGTCACAGCAAGCTTACCCAGCCCTTCCAGCGGCATGCCTCCCTGCTCGTACCTGGATCGCCTCGTACAGACGTGGTGTCAACCACAGCAACCTCAGTGTTCTCCGACGTTCTACTCGTGCTGATGCTGCACCCTGGACACGGATGTCTCTTTTCAATGTCAGTTCGCTGGTAAACAGGACCTTTGTGTTAAACGATTTTTTCTCTGCCAGGAGCCTTGACGCTCTTTTTTTGGATTCGCCCTGGTGAGTCTCTTCCCTTTTCTGAGCTTCTCCCCCCCGGACTGTGTCTTTTTTAGCTCCCTGAGCCTTACCAGTAGGGGCGGTGGCTTAGCCTTGGTCTCTAAATGTAAATACAAAGTTCGACAGCTACCTTCTTCTTCCTACCTCAGCTACGAGGCTCAACTTCTGTAGATGACCGCTACTCTGTTTGTTGTGGTTTACCGGCCACCTAAATATAATAAGACTTTCATTCATTGGTTCAGTTATTTTTAAATATGACAGTGTGCCTTTTATTGGTGATTTTAACATTCATATCTTCTGTAATAATGATCCATTAGCCAAATATTTTCTTGCATTAACGGATTCTTTTAATCTTGCCCAGTGGGTTAACCAGACAACCCACGCTAAGGGCCATACTCTCGATCTGTTTTTTTCATACAGCTTGGACATTTGCATTAAGGATATAAGCAATGTTGGGATTTCTGTTCACTTTCCTGTTATCTTTGATGTTAACTTATGTAATTCTCAACTTCACCCTGAGGCTCTCCTACGCCCTACACGTATAATTAATTCTGTAACTGTGGAGAATTTTTCAATGTGTTTTCCAAAACTTTCCTCCTCCATTCCTGACTCTTCCCTATCTCTTTGCCAGCACCTTTTTTTCCACATGCTCCTGCATCCTCAATACTGTTACCCCTGTTAAAATGAAGCGCCCTAGATCCTTTTCCCGATGTTGGCTAAATGATTCTACACGTGCCTTGCGACGTGTGTGCCGCCATGATGAGAGAAGATAGAAGAAAGATAAACTCCAGGTTTCTTATGATATCCTGCATGCCAGCCGGTTGCAATTTCAACTTGCTGCTAAAATGGCCAAAGCTGCCTTCCTATCTAAAATGATTCTTGCTAATGGTCACAATCCCTGTTTAATATTTTCAATTCATTGGTTAACCCCTGTCCTGATATGCCACTGGTGTGCTCCCCTGCTCTCTGTGAACAATTTCTAACTCACTTTATTCATAAAGTTTTATATCCTAAGTTCTCGCTCCCTTCAGTGTCGAGTTTTATTCCCACCCCTGGTTTTTCATCATAATTCCAACAGTTTAAGCCGGTGTCACTCCATACTCTCAAGTGACTTATTGATCAAAGAATACCTCTCCTGCCTTCGATATCCTTCCATCTCGTATAGCTAAGGATTGCTTCGGCGTAATTGGACCCAGCATCCTATCTCTATTGAATGTATCCCTACTTGCAGGTTCTGTTTCTTTGGCCTTCAAACATGCTGTTGTCCAGCCTGTTCTTAAAAAAGGAACCTTGATCATAATGATATTGTGAACTATAGGCTGATTTCTAAGCTTCCATTCCTGTCCAAAATACTAGAGAGAATCGTTCTTTCACAACTCCAGCCGTATTTGGATGTGAATGCCATTAATGATAAATTTCAGTCTGCTTACAAAAACCCTGCTCAGAATCCTCAATGATCTCCTTCTGATTGCTGACTCTGGACACTCTTCGGTCCTGGTCCTACTCGATCTATCCTCGTCCTTTGGTATGGTAGATCATAAAATTGTTTGCTTGAACACACAGTTGGCATTAGTGGTGCTGCCCTAGATTGGTTTAAGTCATACCTTTCTAATAGGTCTATCTCGATCAATTTTGGCCCTTATTCCTCCTCTGCTGCATCTGTCTCCTGCGGCGTGTCTCAAGGATCTGTCCTTGGTCCCCTGCTCTTCTCACTGTATTCTTAACTACTTTTAATCATTTTTTAAATTTTTGACTTTTTTATCCTTTACACATATTGTTCTTTTATGCTTTTATATGCATTT
>VUQR01036041.1:45065-63582 GCA_015108515.1 Hemichromis elongatus
GAAGAAGTGGGAAAGGCTGGCTCCAATGACCTTCCCCAGATGTTCCGCTTCTTCTATCGTCATCAGAGACCGCCTCCTGGTAGTGGGAGGAGTCAACCAGGTACACAAGGACATAGTATAAGTGGAAGGGTTATGCATAGTCTATAGAGTAAACCAGAGAATAACTGCATTACCTCACCGCTGAACAATCAGGACATCTGTTAGTATCCATGGTGACAGATGCTGTCCCTCATAAGCAACCTACAGTTCACCTGTTTATTTGTTTCTAAACCCCAGCAAGCAGCTGTGATTTCATGCTGAGTGGCACTCTGTGGTGAAGTAGTGAGGAGTGATACGTTCTGAAAAGGACCTTTACAGTCTGACTACCTGCTCACTGCACATCTGTCCCATTGAGATCAAGCCTCTGCTGATCTGAGCCTGCTTTACACACAATACCTGTGAGTCTGCTGAAAATAACATCCCCGCTCACACTGGTGTTGTTATCAGATTCCGTATCCAGTTAAAAAGATCTCTATTTGCGTTTCCTTGCATTCTTCTTCTTGTCAAAACTTGGTGACTACATTACCCACAATGCAGCCATAGTTTTTGCTTTTTCCTTCTCCAGTGACATCACCTGAGGACATTTGTCAGACTTCACGCAGCTCCCTCTGGGGCCTCAAATGACTTTTTATAAAGTTTTTCCCACATGCAGTAGTACTCCTTGTTACCTGTAAACAGACTTTGATGTGTAAAAGCTCTGGAGTTTCCCTCCGAGTGCACTTTATAAAAAGCCTTTTTTGAAGTAATGTGAAAAGAAAAACAAGCAGATCTCTGTTGTTTGTAGGTTCTGAATTCAAATCCACAAACAGCAGCAACAGTTCCCCTGGCAGGAACTCCGCTGCTTAAGAAGTGAAAGCAGAATTTCACTATTTAATATCAGGTTCATAGTGAACTATCTGACTGCCTTAGAGGCCTAGAGACCAGTCAGCATCCCCGTGGCGACCTTTTGTTAAGTGGTTGCTGGTTGTGACAAGGTGAAATAAAATCCTCCATCTGATTCTCTGGATGTTTTAAGACTGCAGTGTTAGCTTGTAGTTTGCATGAAAGGTGCAGACTGGACTCACCTTTTACTCTTCAAGCTGTAATGAAACTTGAAGAAGTTTAACACACCAGAAACAGAGCATGTAGAGCTTCACTGTAAAGGTAACAAAGTAAAACTGACATGCTTCACTGCAGTTAATTTATCTGAATTTCAGGAGCTGGGCCACACCCCAAACACTCTCCTTCCAATCATGCATCTGTTAACGTCCATTTATTGTTTCACTGCTTCACCCTCCCTCCCCTTCTTCTCTGTCGTCACCGTCTCGCAGAGGATTTGTCATCCACGTTTGGGGTAGTGAAAAGGCTGACCCACCTCTGGGCCTGTGTGTCGGGGCCTAACTCTGTATTTAACAAAGAAAAGCTTTAATTTTCAAACAACTATTAAGATGGAGTACAGCGCGCAGCGTGCATTTTAATGTAGTTTTAGTTGAGTGATTAAATATTACAATACATCCTCCACTAGTTTTTATTTGTCTTTTAAATAATCTCTCTGAGAATAAATGTAGACTTCAAATCAGTTAACCTCCGTTGCTATGCATAAGAAAACAGTATTAGCTGATAATGTAGACTTGCACATTAATGCGAACCATTTGTCAGTGTAGCAGATTATGAAATTGAGCATTCAGCATTTTTACAATTATTTCCAATTAGACAGCAGTGCAGTGTTTTTCCTGCGTAGAGAAACCCCTAAAAGATGTTTTAGCAGAACCAAAAACCACCAACACTGTCTTTTTGATAACTAGTTTTTTAATTGTAGGTTTGATATATTTAAGTATAAAAGACAGCAAGACACATGAATAACTGTTAAATAACGTAACACATTCACTGATCGACGCAGAATGACTGACGGAGTATTACTTCTAAATGTTTACTGGTAAAATAAATGCATCTCTTGCTTCGTCACCGGTCTGTGGTCCTGAGCAGTAACCTGCTCTGTAAAAGCAGCTCCAATTCACGAGTGATAGCCTTTCAACACAGAAGAGGAGCGTGCTACCAGCAGGATAAGAGGAGCAGACGTGTCCGCTGAAGGTAGCAAGTTTATTTCAGGTGAGGGAGGAGAAGGGTAGGGGAGCAGTCACTAACAAATTTGCACTCAACACAAGCGTATCTATTTCTATGATGACAGGTATGCCCAGTTTCCAGGTTACGCAAGTAAAAGGTTAAACTCAAAATGGCATGGTAGTTAAAGACACTAATCATATTCAACTTTGCCAGGCCAACAGCAGCAGAGTCACATCATCAGCAGTTTCATACCTGCAGCCAAGCAGCACCATCTGCTGGCAAGAACGAGCAGTGCTTCAGTACCAGCATACACAAAGTTCAAGCCAGCATCATATATGCAGAAAGTGTATGAAAGAAAAGGGAGTTAGAAGATCAATCTGGACTGCAATCTCAGCTATGTTTCATCATTTGTCTGTTAAAAAAAACTTTCAAACTTTAAACAGTCCATGCAGCACCAAATCTGATCGGGAGTCCTGTCCTCTTCTACATACTGAAGTTTTATATTTAAGTGTGTTCTTCTGATTCACTTAATAGATAAAGAGATTGACAACACCACAATAAAACAACACACCAGCACAAGCACTTCATGCACAGTCACAGAAATAAGCTCGTCAGACTGGCTGTGTCAAATTTGACTCAACTCACTAAAACTAAAGCAGTAGCACATAAATTCATCTCAGCTAGTTTTTGTTTATCTTTATTCATTTTTAGTGTTTGTTTTTAGCCAACAGCACTAAATTAAGTGTTGAAGTTTTGGACCAGTCTAGAGATGGATTCATTCATGCATTTCCAGACGTCGTCAGTCGTTGATAGGCAGGTTTGAGTGGATTCAGAAGGTCAGTCATAGAACATAGTACATAGAAAAATGGAGCACTGTGTAAAACTGTAGGAGACTATAATGAGGTTTTTCTATAAAATGTCTCTTACTCAGTTTCATAAGCCTTAGCTAAACATTGTTTCTATTTAGCTACCAATTACCTGGAAGCGAAAATGGTTATCTATGTGACAGACAATATTGGACATTTTAGAAATTGTGACATCTCCAATAAGATCATATTATAATAAAATGCTGTATATTTACTGAAAATGGGAAGAAAAGCAGAGTAAATTATTTTGTTCTTAGCTAATGGCTGAGGGTCAGTGAGTTATGTGCGTGTACTACACACACACAGATTTAAGTCAGAGAACATATGTGCATTTAAATTTATTTCATATGTCTGGATTCAGTGTCCATGCAGACATCTCTTCAGCCTTTGACGGCCAGTCTTTTCTTTCAGGTTCCCAGCTCGGCACACGAGATCCTTTACGTTAAAGAAGAAGAGTTTCTGTAGCCTGTAGTGACTGACGCCCAGATGGTCGCAGATGATTCCACTTCCTCCTTCCCAAACACTCGTCGTGACTGTAGTGCAATATTTAGGAATCATCACAAACACTGAGAAATGAGTTCAAGTCTGGCTGCCTGATGTAATGTATCAGATAACACTGCCCCCTGCTGGGCTTAACTGGCACTGAGCCCCACATGTCAGCACACAGATGCACAATGAAGGAGCTGGCTCTTTCTTTTTACCGAGCTGATCCTTGATATGTATGCAACACTTCTACATTGTACACTGTAGTGCATACTTGAGGAAGAAACTATTTGTAGCTATCGTGTCTATTCCTGTGGACAGAAGATACGTGGAAAATGTATTTATATTGCATATATAGCGCTTTCATACCTGCATTCATTTTATTTATGTGTAGCTTACCAACTATTGACCAACGATAGGTTTTAGTTTTAGCTAAATGACACAAATGCAATCCTTATCTCTGATTTAATATGATCCAGAAACAGTTGAGTGTTTGGTTAATAAAATATTCAGCAACAACATTTGCACTTCAACACCGAGTGGGAGCTTTGCCTTCAACTATTTCTAGTGTAATGTGTTGTAGTAATTACACTTAGAATGCTGTAATAAAACTCCTCTGTGCTGTAATAGTGCACATTTGTGATCAGATGTAATACATTGCATCCATGAAATGAGACTTGTGTTAAATAACCGTGTTTTTTGTGGTTAAGCTAATTACTGAATTGCTGTTATAAGCAAAGGAAGAAGTCCTGTGGGACTTACAGGCTGATTGTAGACGTTTTATTCCTGCAGCAATACACTTTCTCTGCGTTTTATAATGTATAACGTGCTGTGCAGTAATACTGTAGTCATCTCAATCAGGTTGTTATGTTCTAGGTTCATTTTTGTGTGTGTCTGTCTTTGGTTTATGTTCTGTGACAGATTGACACACACCTTTAATCTGTGGAGTTTTTATATTCATTGTGATGACAGTTCAGCCTTTGCAAAATGTAATCTCAGTCTACACCGTGATCATGATCAGTCCTCGTTCCTACACCCGATCATGCCACGTCATACTGTAAACATGTCATATTGTTATATTCAGTGAAATAAAAGTTTGTATTACACTTTTTCCCCACAAGATGGCGATACTGTCACATCATTCTGAGGTGGTTACGCTCTTTCACTCTGCCTACACAACACATTACAGCTGCATCACAGGCGGTCCATTTGTTTATAGAGACATGTTAAAAGCCTCCTGACATTTAAAAAATTAATTGCTGTTAAGAAATCTGTTACACCTTTGTTCAGTTAAAATGACCATAAACACTGCTGCCGTAAGCATGCATATGTTTGCTGCTCAGCCACATTGCAGATATCCATAACAACCATAGAAATGCCTTGAAATGTATTGTGTTTTTGTGGAACTGCATTTTTTTTCTTGTATAATGATTCCCATTACCTCTTTGAATATTTCCACATCTGTTTGGTATGAAAAGTATTAAGATAGGTAATTGTGATTTTATGACTAAAATAATGAAATACAGTTATATATTGTATTGTTTACAATATTTAATTACACATATAAAGTGTTTTGTTTTGGGGGGTTTTGCACCATTGGACTATCAGTGTCAGCAGCAGGAAGGAACTAGGCAGTCTGATACAGTGATTCATGGTAAAGAAGATCTTTATCATCTGAAGTCCAAGGTGTTGACCCTAGCTCCATCCCCAACCAATCAGAGAATGTCATTTTGGTTGATTGCTAAGACTTCTCCCAAGTCTTGGCAATCAGGGAACAAAGAAAAATAATCAGTCAAATTAAAAAGACACATAGACAAACAAGAACTTGTTTTTTCGAGTCTGTTTAAGTCCATTAAGTTGAACAATGCGACTAAATAAACATTGTATGACACCCGCCTGACGTAAACCTCGTACCGAGCTGTCCCCTGGTGAAAGCCCTCAGTGGGAGCCGAGCAAAGGTCACAGACTGGGACGAGTGGAATATGGGCAGGAATGGGTCAGAGGACTCCCTGCAAACCACCTGCAGCAATCCTAATCTGTCTGGTAGACAGTATGGCCAGCAGAAGGTTGTTACCAGGGACAGCCACTTCAGGTCTGAGGACGGTGCTGAAGGGCGCCAAGGACCCAGCCATAGTCCCACGGGGGAACTGGGGCTGCGGCCCACCTCCGGCTGGGACTGTGGAAACTGCAAGATGGCGTCCACTGTAGCCTCTTGTACTGCTGAGTGAGGGAGTAGGCAGCCCTGGTGGATCTGCAGCGTTAGCACACAGGGGCTGGCAGCCCTAGGTGTGGAATTTCACCATATCAGGGGCTAGGCAGTAGCCAGAGAGAGAAGGGATGGGACAGAGGTCCGCTCGCCTGGACAATAGGTTCTTTTGAACCGAGAGCTCCCGCAATGTCCTGGCCAAATGCAGCAGAACGCCGAACCAGGATATGTGGAGCCAGAGAGGGACCACTAGACGTATAGGATCCTACAGCCGTCCTGCCGATCCGCTATTGCCTGCGAGGCACCCACTTATCCTATCTTTGCCCTAGGCTTTTTGGGGAATTGGAGACCAGAGTGAGCATCCTCCTCCTGATAGCCACCCTCCACTGGCTCCTGCCCAACGGCAAGGGCATGGCAGGAACTGCTGGAGGATAGGCCCAGCCTCCCAGAAGAGGGGAACTGCAGATGGAAGCCCTGAGTCATGGAGGTACACCCCCAGAGACAACCAAGCCACCCTGTGCTGCACAGCAGACAGGGAAGGGGACTGGAGGGGGCTGGCCAGAGGACGGCTGAGCCACAGCTGCACGTGCAACCCCATTTCCTGTGCATGCCGGTGCTATGTCTGTAAAAGGCCTCCAGCTGAGGCCTGAGATCCACAGGGTGCCATACTGGAACCTCAGGAGCCACCTGGTGCGAGGAAGCCCTCGGCTTCCTTGCAATTGCAGAGTGCCTGAGCAGGCCACTTGTTATCTCTTGTGCAACACGGTGGCTGTCTTAATCCTGTTGCAGGATTTGGGCTGCCCTTGAGCCAAACATGACTGCAGGATTGACAGGCAGTCTCATCAGAAAGTCCTGGTTGTCCAGCTGGAGCTAGGACTGAGAACCAAAAATGGTGCCGCAACACCCAGAAAGAGGCCAAGGCGCTACCTGTAGCGATAGCATGCTCCTTCGTGAGGGAAGCCAGGTGAGTGGAGGCGGCCTGCACCTTGCCTATATTACTGGGGTCCTCGGGACCTACTGGGGGTAAAAGAAATCCTGGGAGTCTGCCAAAACAGGCTCCACAACAAAAGGTAAACGGACACACACTGTCACCACACAATAAACCACATACTGTACCACACACTGTAACACAAAGTACACAAATACACACTGCATGAAGTGGAGATCAAATGTCTTAAAGAACTATCCATGCACCATGAGCTGGGTGGTTTCGCTGCCCGTACATGTGAAAATGTAACAGAGTGGAGCGACAGTGTCAAAACCAGACAATCCTAAACTGCAACAGTAATGCTTTGTAAGTAGAAGAGTTGAGGTTTTGAACTGGCCTGCCTGTAGTTCACACCTTTTACCAACTAAAAATTTGGGGGATCATGAAAAGAAAAACATGACAAACAAAGTGCAGAAGTGTTAAATTGCAGCTGGAATCGTGTATCAAACAAAAATGGAACAACTTTCCTCTCCCAAAAGTCCAGATCTTAGATCTGATCTCAGTTCTCCGATGTTAGAAAAAAATAATATACAGTGGTAAACACAGCCCTGTCCCATTTAGCCCCTTTATCAGCAATGATGCATAAATTTAATTTCTGTTTTCATAAAGTAACTGTTGGTTTATGGCATTTAAACCATGAAGGACACATATTTTTTTATTGTAGCCATTACCTTCAAATGCCCACACATCACGTGGTTGAGTTGAATTTGTGTTAAAAACAATATGATGTTATGATAGAAGCTTGATTGAGGATGAGTAACTATTAAGGATGCAGACTAATAGTTCCAAAAAGTCATTGTACTGATTTACACTGTTAAACATGTTGTAGACAGCTGTTTAACCAAAGATATATTACTTAGTATAGGTCCGCACTATAAAGACACACTGTTTAGCCACACCATTAAATCACACCCCTTGATTGTCAGCAGCTCAGGCCCATAGGGGCATGGAAAAAGATTTGATAGGTATCTGGTGTTATTCGACACCATGACTTTGTGGAACCTTTTGTTTGTTTAGGTTTGGGGCCGGGCCTCAATGAATCAGACGTGTTCCTATTTATCCAGCAGATGCAAAGTCACAGCAGAATATTAGAAGTCTCAATGTCAGAAAAGTGCCTTAGCTTCTTTGTTGTACGTCCAAGATGTTGTTGAGCAGTTGCGTTTGTACACTGTTATGAGCAGCATTGTCCTGCTTGGGGAAACCACTGTTGCTGGGGAGTGTCCTTACCATGTTTTTCAGTCTGTAACAACAACATTTGGGGAGTACATGTGGTTTTGCAATAGAACATTATTTTTTTTTAAATGGTAAATAGGACTTTTCTATTCTACTTCAGAACTCAAAGATTATTTTTTCTTTACTTTTTGTACATCAGTATTTTCTGTGTAACATTTACTTTGCAATGAATGGATTCAAGACCAAAATGGGCTTAATATCTTGAATGCACCAAAGAATTGAATCACCAACCTTCCAGTAGATGACTTGCTCCACCTGCTAAGCTAAAGCTACCCAGCAGTTTACACCATGAAGCCTAAGCCACTTCCTACTATTGGTTCACCTGGTTTCCTTGGAATTTACTCAAATATATCAAGAATTTAATATCTAACAATTTAATAAAAGATAGGTAAATTGAACACTTGATAACATGAACCTTTTAATTAATGCTGCTTTACTGTTCCCATGCTTTTTTGCCCTACTTCTACCCATCCTCCACCGTGGCCCACCACCACACTGGTGCTCGTTTCACAGGACTTTGCACTGGGTGGAATCAGGCCTGCGAGTGCAGTTACACTTTGAATGAATTTACATGTTACTCTGTACACCTGTGTAACTCACTAGTGTGCTTTCAATAGTCGGACAACAGCAGCGCTATATAAAATGTGTATCTGATTCTGGCAACTGAGTTATTTATAGTGAAAACAATACAAATCACCAGATTTACCATTTTCAGACTGGACACGTGCACACACACATTCTCTCTGTTGAGCCAAGTTTTTTCTAAGCGTCTATTTATTCATTGATCAAACAGGATGTTGTGTTGGCAGGCTACCAGTGAAAACCTGTTGTTTTACAAAAAAGAGATTTAAAATTTAACTACATTTCCGTTTTCTTTAACACACTGTTAAATTAAAACAACACTAACACAGACAGGATCTACCTAACTACTTGTCTGACACATAACTACTTGTCTTTCTTGCACATTTTTTTTAATTTAACAATAATTAGACCACACAGAATTATCACTCAGTGCTGCAGTTTAAAAAGCTCTATTAGATGATCTGTTTTTGCACTCACGAGTATTGCATTTTAAAAAGTGGCACATTAGCGTGCTTTAAAATATATTAGACCACCACTTAATATAAGATGTAGTGCACAACTACCCTAAATTAACAGCACTGATAATGACTAAAATAGTTAGCGAAACACAAGGAAGCCAAATTATATTTTTAATGCTAAAATGTAACCAAAAATTTTCAAATTTATAAATAGCATTTCACTTTTTTCTTTTTTCTTAGGCTGCCAAGTTACAGTTATTTTATTTCAAATTACAGAAATTTTAGCTTTAGTGGTTCAATGTTATGCTTCATTGCTGT
The DNA here is from genome assembly GCA_015108515.1 of Hemichromis elongatus. Classification (NCBI taxonomy): domain Eukaryota; kingdom Metazoa; phylum Chordata; class Actinopteri; order Cichliformes; family Cichlidae; genus Hemichromis; species Hemichromis elongatus. The sequence continues at coordinate 54,282 of VUQR01036041.1, forward strand.
GTTTTAAATCCTATCACTCCATCAGTCGTATGCAAATTATCCATTCAGTCATTCTCCCAAATATTCTTTTCAGGGTCACAGGCGGCCTGTAGCCTATCCCAGCACGTATTTAATATATTATATATAATATTTATTAATATTTTAATATATTATCTCTATTTTACCTTTTGAAACTCTATACTGATGCTGCAAAGAAAAGTGACACGTTTTTGTCTATTTTAAAGAAGCATATTAAAATTTTCTTTCTTTTCTTTTCTGACAGAATAAGTTGTTGAAAGACTTATTGTGTCTCATTAAAGTGACACTAGTTAAATACATGTAACCTTTGTGTTTGCTGCCCAACAAAAAGAAGAAAATCAGCTATTTTATTGATTTAATTTTGATTCAGCATGTCAGAGTCCCTGAGAAACAGTAGACATTTTCTCCAAAGCAGACAACTTGTGAAAGTTGATAATCAAAGCTTAGGCTTCATTTGTTTCCTTTTACAAGATGCTTTGATGACTTGTAGACATTTCTCCCTGTTTAAATCCCTTCACTTTACCACATGCTCACAGGGCGTCATTTGGTTGTTAAGGTTTTCTGTGTATTATTACCTTAAAATATAAAACACCTTGAGCCAACTGTTCTTGTGATTTGGCACTATATAAACAAAATAGTATTGAACTACAGGAGACCTCAGAATGAATTATCACAGGCTTTTTGACGTAACAACGATTTGAAAACTAATTTCTTATGGCAAACAAACCAATTCAAAGTACACGTCGATCCATACAGAAGGCAGTTATTCTTGTTGGTCTATGTTGGTCAGTTCAGACTGTGGTTCAGGAAAATGTTTCTCATTTGGAAATTTGGGTCAACTAAAAAGTCAAAAAGTCCTTTAACAGTCGGTTTTCTGTTAAAACAAGCCGATTCCTTAATTCCTTTCCTATTAACCTGCTGACGGTTCCTGAAATTGATACTGAACTTGTATCGCTTATAATGGAGATGACACTGCAATGGTCTGGTGCTGCCCAGACAGGCAGAGAGAATGGAAACTTCTTAAGAGGATTCTAGAGCTAAGAGGATTCATTCTTAGATTGAGTTCACATGATGGAGCGTTCACCAGACACGAATCCTATTGAAGTCATCAGTAACATTGCAAAAGAAAACAAAAAGAAAATAAAAATCAGGCACTATTTGAATTCAGTGCATTGAGTGACTCTGAAGCTGTGTTCTAAAGAATGCCACATTGTATATTCACGAGATTACAGACTTGTACGGTGATATGAATACCATGAAGATGTGCGGACAAACACATTGAGTCATGTTCCATGACTCTGCCTTGGTATTTGAGGAGAAACTGGCAAAGAATCATGTGACAACAGTTATTTAACACCTGAAACTGCTCAGGCAGAGATTTATGAGAACAAAAACACATAAATGTATCCCAATAGAATGTGCCATGCAGCATATTTATCTGTTAAACTGTGTAACTGTGTACTTTATGTTTCTCAGTGTTGTCATAGGACAGTCTTAAAGAACAAAATGATGTAAGGCATTAAAATTCCTTTGTGTTGATCCAGCAGCTTGAGATGTTTCTGCGAGGAAAAAACAGATTTCAGAAGCTTGTGTTGAACAACACTGATTAAAATTCAAATTTCCACCTAAAATATGCATAGACTTACACAGAGCAACTGTCATGGCCCTGGACTTTGGTGCCCTTGGTTTCTGTTAGCTCATTATTTCTTTTTAGGCTTTGAGAAGAGATTAAGATTCATGTTCTGTATTATTTAATAGTTTTATTCATGGTGTTATTTTGTATTTCTTTGTGCTTATGAGTTTTGTTATTTACTGATGATTGTGACTGTCTTCTTTTTATTTAGCCTCTAGTTCTTAGTTTAGCCGTAAGTAACTTTATTGATCTATCTATCAGTCAATCAAAGACACGTACTAAGATATGGTCAATGTTGCAGAATGGAGGATAAACTTTTCCTAAACCAAACCGTGTAGTTTTGGTACCAAACCTTACTGAACTGTGACAGAAACCTGAAGCGGGAACCCAAAGGCACCTTTGCTAAAGTCCCAATACAGGAAACAGTGTCTTTAGATGTTCTATATCCATATCCTCAGGAAACCAACTGAAACCATGAGGGAGACCTACACAATATCTGGCAAGTGTTTAAATGCGGTGTAAATATATAACTTAGAGCTATACTATGAATGAGATGCCTTTGTGTAATCAGCTATACACACTATGAAAATGAGTGGCGCATAGTGGTGTGTGTGTTGAATGCCAACTGTGAACACTTTGTATAAATAAATATGATCTAAGCTCACATTTTAAACAGCCACGCAGACACTATCTTTATATTCTCTATATCAGACTCAGTTAGCAACACATTTGAGCCAATCGCCACGAGTCTTTGACAAACCGATCCCAGTGGTATGTTAGACAGTTGGCTCTGATATCAGTTTAATTAAATAATTCATTCTGCAAATGCCTACTCGTGGTATAGACAGTTGACAATAACTAAAAAAGTCTAAATGTCTTAAAACGTGTTAGGTTACTTGATCTTGGAAGCATGCTGCAGAGATAGACCCAGGATTATGGTAAAACTTTTGACTTTTGCACAGGTCTCCTAATAACTGTATATAAAATTAGTTCTGCTGGGTAACACTTATTGCACTGTGCACCCTTCATACTAGAAAACACACCACTTATTCAGTGACTACATAGAATGTAACATTTTTAGTTTCAAAAGTAGACTGTAAACTGTAGCGATCAAGAGCACACATGGAACAGTGTGACCCTGTTCATTAACTGACGGGTGTGTGTAACTACGTCAACTATGAACATTCTTTGCTTCAGGTTACAACCTGAGAACAACTCTGAATAGATATTGTCTCTATAGTGAAATAAGAAAAGCCACACCACTGTCTGCCAGTGAAGAATAAAAGAGCTAACAGAATGAAGTTGTGTTGGTCTGGACATACAGTATAGTATGTGGTGCCTCTTGCGGTTAATGATCCTCCAGCCTACTTCCAAACCAGGAAGTGAGGTGAGAAGGGAAGACAAAACAGCACTGGGCCCCAGCAACGTCTCGGCAAAGTGGCTGCCCTTGGCAACACCGAGGCGGTCTGTGCCAGTTTTAGCCCACTTCTGTCCCTGGGCTTCTTTGAGCCCAGAAGAATGTCAGGGGGGAGATTTGGAAAGCTTCCCTCAGTTCAGGATGAATGGCTGTCCCCCCGCACTCTCTCCCATTCCCTTCAACCTTCCTCATCTACTCTGAAGTAGAGAAGCAGAAAACTGTGGCAGGCTTCAGTTGGAGTGCTGCCTTCTTCTCCTCACTACATCCAATGGTGAGGGCTCTATCACTACCATCATCCAATCATTTCATTCCGTCGAAGTATTTCTCCTGAAGGACATGGTCCCCACTTGTGTCTCATTTTTAGGTTTTCATCATTGTTGCTTTTTGTAATAGTAACACTGCACTTAGAAAGTTCATTTCTGGCATGTGGAGTAAAACTAGATGCCCTAAAAGATGACAGAATGTGTAAGAAATGGACATATTTAGATTATCATCACACAAATCTGCATCAGTTATAAAACTGATTACTTACTTTTGTAAGATAAATATTTCCAAAACATATTTCTTCACAGACTTAATGGGCTTGGGTTCTTTCTATCTGACATTTACACACAATCCATCCAATGGATGAATCAGAGCAACTAGGAATTTAACCACCAACCTTCCGCTTAATAGATGAGCTATGCTACCTCCTGAGCTACAGCCAACCCACGTAAGACCCATCCTTCCATTGATTTTCTTCTGCTTATCCAGGGCTACGTCTTGGGGGCAGCAGCCTAAGAATAGACTCCCATGGTCCCTTGGTTGCTCTGTCCTTTATTGCTCACTACCCAGAGCACATGACCACAGGTGAGGGTAGGGACGTAGATCGACCGGTAAATTGAGAGCTTTGCTTTTGTGATCAGCTCTCTTTTCATCACGACAGATCAATATAGTCCCCAAATCACTGCAGATGCCACCACAAACCGTCTGTCGATCTCCCACGCCCCCCTTCCCTTTACTGATCTACAACAACCCGAGATACGTAAACTGTAGGGGCAGCATCTCGTCCCTGTTCCAGCCTTATCTGGATGAGGACCATGGCCTCAGATTTGGATGTGCTAATTCTCATTCCCACAGTTTGCAGCAAGAGTTTTGCAATTTATGGGTTGGGGTTTTTTTTGTATTCTTTATGGATCTCTGCCACCTAATAAAGTGTCTGACTGGAGTAGGTGGTACTCAGTTAATCTGTTTTGTGTAGAAGAAGAGTCAAAGAGCATATCAAAGCAGAAATCTTGAGTTAGCAAAGTCTATGACGACTGTTGTAATAAGTAATAAATCAGTATGTCCAGCCGGGTTTTAGGTTTTGTCAGGGAAGCTAATGCAAAGAAAGCCTGGCTATGGTAAACTTGCTACATGGTATATTGCTCAGGTGAACTATAGCAGGTTTAATCTTTGAACCTGCTTCTGGATTAGTACTGATGTTCAGCTATGTGATCCTGTTTATCACATGAGAGAAAATGTATCAACATAACGGTAAAACTGAAAAAGGTATAGCCCACTGAACATCACACACAAATTTAATATGATCAACAAAGCTGTTGTCATTTCGCTGAATATAGTGGCTTGAATTTGTTTTATTTGTTTATTTATTTATTTTTCTTTCCCTTCAGTAGATGTGACACCAGCTTCTACTACTTATGAGTGTTAATAGTAAAAATAACAAACAAACTTGAATGAATCAATTTGGGATCAAAGTGTAAATAGAAAGTGTGTGTCCTGATGTATGATCACCAACTCTTGTACTAAATGAGTCCTGACCATCCAAATGATTGAGCCAACAGAGAAGTGCCGGATAAATCCAGTGTTAAGAGAAACAGTGTAATGATTTAAAAGTTTGACAGAAAAAATCTGAACAACAACAAGACTTGCTATAAGTGGAAGAACAAACAGTAACAAACAGCCATGCCCATTAACTGTCTTGTCCTGTGAGCATGTGTGGACTTATGGGTGTGTACGGAGTAACTTCCTGCAGGCAGCACATGGTTCACCCATTAAAAAAAACAGAAATCAGATTGTGGACAGACAGAAAACTAGAAATCAAAGACAAAAATAGTTCACATCTTTATAAACGACCACGGTAGTGTTTCATCACATCGCAGAGATTTAAAGCTTTTTATGCAAGACTGATTTGTTTGGCAGTTTTTATGCATAGCATTTATTCATTCAACAAAAAAAAACACTGAAAATATCTACAATCAGTTGATTAAAGGCTGGAGTACAGCCAATTTTGCTTTGGGGGGGGGATTTTGGCATTCCTAAGAACATTACAGTGAATGACAGATGCACTTGCTAACCAAGAAGCTTGTTAACCAAGTTTATGATCACTTGCCAGCAGATAAGGTGATGTATGGTTTGCAGGACCATAATACCCAGTGGCAGCCTCTGGGACACAAAAACTAAGCTGCTGCAGAAGTCCCAAAAACAGCAGAGGAAATTAATGCAATCAAGATTTCATTGCTGATAAGCAGTTCATAGCGATATACAGGATGGCATGCTCATCTGTCTGGTTTTTGTACACTCTGTGGTAAGGGTTACAGCTTCCATGTAGTTCTCTTTAGACTTCACACTTAATGTGTGTCATAGTTAAAGTGCCAAAGTACAAAGCATGTGTAGCTAAGGTCTATATTCTAATAACAATAGAAGTATAAAGTCATGCAAGAGTAATGATAAGTAAAATAACCTCATTCAGCTTGCTCTTTCACTTCACTGCTCTCATGCCCACTACCATCTTCTGAGAAACACACACACACACACACACACACACACACAACAGGGACTTTTCTGTACTGCGCAAATACAGTACAGAAAAGACCTGTTTCCATAAATTATGCAACAGGTCTGGAAACTTTGTGCTCACATCAAATATGACCCACAGCATAGAGGGTCAACCCACAGAGCTGCAGTATAGAAATGTTAAAGTGGCCGAGGTGACTAAAGAGGATCTGCAAGCTAACAGAAAATCCCCAAAATAGACAGAAAACCATCAACTGGTGGCCGGACTAGTACAACCATAACGTGGAACAATACTTACTATTAAATGATGGTGTTTTTTTTTTATTAAATAGCATGAAATGTTTTCATTCACGTATATCAGCTCAAATAAAAATGCTAATGATGGAAACTGCAAGCACAGATTTATTAAAATTGTCTATGTTCACCTTTTTGTGCTGACCCTGCTTCTAGTTGGAGTGATTTTTCTTTTATTCTATGTTGTTTGGGTGAAAGTCACGTACTGTTAATCTTCCCCGTACCTGAGGCACTACTTCAGCCTAATAACTACCAATCACTATGTCTCTGCTGCTTTGCCAGAGCAATCACTTTGACTGAGCTAATGTGGAAAAAGCACAGAGGGGAATGACTGTTCTAAACACGCAGCAGACACACAAGTCTCATTTTGGTACAATGTGCCAATTTTAGACTGGATCATGTCTAAAATGTGTTTGTGTGTGAGCAGAATTTGATCTTCAAAATCTGATCACGGGCAGAGAAAGTCAGTGTGCGTGTGTGCATGTGGAGTAAGCAGTGAATAAGCATTTTCTACAGAGCCTTCCTTAGCATTTCTGTATCATTGTGGGTGCAGCTACTTCTGCTGTATCCCATTAACTGTGTATCAATCACTACTGATGATCAAGGACTCTTTAGTACCTAATATCATTCAGCTTTTAAGCAGGGACAGATATTTTTCACTGCAACAGAGATGATGATGCAGCAGCAGTATAAAGATGTGGACTTTCAATATGGACCGAATTTAAACAATAAAACAACAGGCGTCATGTTTATAATATAGAAATAAGACCCATGTGCTGGTATTAATGCTGAGCATCTCTTCACCAGCAACTTCATCATGTTGATGTTTGCAACTTTTAAAATCAATTAAGTACAAAAATCATACTACATACTACATAGCTACATTTTTTTATGATAGATTCATCAAGTTTTTTCATTATATAGTATACTGTATACATATAAACTACATGTATGTATATAACAGCAGAATTTATAAGAGAAGTTTAATTAGTGATAAGAGGTTTAGGGCTTCTTTGAACATGGAAGCTATGATTTCTATCAACAATATCTCCTGTTTGGAACCTACAGAGACCAATTTCTGTATTTTAAAAATCAGATATTTCCACATTCTTGTTTACTTTTTTAAACTGTCTTTTGCTCCAGGTCTTGGTTGGTATGGCGGTGTTGTGGTTAGCACTGTTGCCTCACAGAAAGAAGGTCCTGGGTTTGAATCCACCATCTGGCTGGGGGTTGTCTGTCCGGTGTTTGGATCTTCTCCCTGGGTACTCTGGCTTCCTTGGAGTCAGTGGGTTAGGTTATTGCGCCAAATCACAACAACAGCCGCATTAAAGCACTTTATAGTATAAGGTAGACCCAGCAATGATGCATACAGAGAAAAACCCAACACTCATATGACCCCCTATGAGAAAGCACTTTGGCAACAGTGGGAAGGAAAAACAGGAAGAAACCTCCAGCAGAACCAGGTGATTCTAAATTGTCCGTAGCTATAAATGTAACTATGGGTGGTTGTCTGTGTTAGTCTGGTGACCTGTTCTGAGTTATATCCTTTTTCTTGGAATAGGTTTGAGTACACCTGCTACCCTGATTTGGAAAAGTGGATGAATCAATGCCAAATGTTTTTGACTGCAGGCAGGCCAGTTTAAAATCTGGACTTTTGTACTACTGGCCCATGCTTTTGGGTCAGTCCATACAAAATCTATTGAATTTGAACAAAAAGGTTCAGACGCCTTCAGAATCAGCTGATTGTTTTTCTGTTATAATCCCTCCATGTAGCCCACATCAGTGGTGCCCAACCTTTTTTGTGCCACAGACTGGTTTATGTCCAACAATATTTTCACAGACCGGCCTTTAAGGTGTTGTGGAAAAATACAACAAAATAAAACCAGTTCTGGTACCAAAAAAAAGAGAATTTATTCATAACACACGGGAAAAGACCCAGGGAAACTAAGTTAACGATAAAAACAATAGACGATAACGTTAAAAACCAATAAAAACCCTGAAAACCAAATATTTCACACCCAAGTGTGAACTCTCGCGGCCCGGTACCAAGTGACTCATGGACCGGTACCGGTCCATAGCCCGGGGGTTGGGGACCGCTGGCCTACATAGCTGTGGGTCAGAATTTTGGCACCTTTTTATTCACCTTATTTGTTGTTTGCAGTATCTTTCGTAAGTTCTTAAGAACAGGACATCTCCACAGGAAATTGTCAGTGCTGAAAGATGAATTTAAACCCTGGTAAAAACTGCAACAGAATCACTTTTAAGCCAAAATGCTGGTTTGATTAAGAAGGGTTTTCTTTTCTTATGACAAGCGTTGAGCCTCAGTATCATAGGATATATCCTAACATCAAACACAAAACTACACCAGGTTAATGTCACAGAAACAAGAACTGGTACCTTGATTGTCTTATTTGTTTTCTGATTATTCAGAAGGGAAAAAAAGGAGCATTTTTGGTTAACCATGAGTGACATGACCAGAAGCATGATGTACTAATTTTCATCATCCTGTCATCCTGTTTTCATCACAGAATTGTGAACAATGATGATGGTGTATAATATTGGTAATAGAGGGAAATGATTGTGCAGGACCTTCTAGCTTAATGAAATCTAGAGACAGTCAGTGCAGTATTTTCATGGATTGGCCTTCTCTTAAAAAAAAAAACTCAGGATGGCAGCGAACATCACTCCAAACCAGTCAGCATTAATGGTGCCTTCACAGAAGTGCAGTTTACACGTGGAATCTGCACTTCACTAAAATGAGCTGTATTCTCCATGGAATGCATTTAAACTGAAACGAACGCCTTTCAATTTAAGTTTATTTCCGATAAAAACATAAATGCTGGAAAAACTCAGTAACAGAAACAGAGGACTGGGTCCACCTACAACACAGAGTGCAACACGTGTACCATTCATAGAAGAGACATCAAAAAATGTCAGTGTGTATTTTGCGTAAAAATGAAAGCACTGGCAATGAATAGATGGAAAATGCAAGAAATGGTAATGTGAATTTTGCCTAAATGCAATGTCTGTAGCTGCCTTATTTACACTGGCACAATATTGTGGTGCAAACTGTAAAAAGTGATCTGTTCCAGGAAGCCGCTCTGCCAAGTTATCTGAAAACCCGTCATATCTAGATCACAGAGCTGTTCCTGGTTGCACTGACT
>VUQR01036041.1:65275-99611 GCA_015108515.1 Hemichromis elongatus
GAAATAAGAAAAAAAAAAATTTTTTTAAAAAAAAAAAAAAAAAATTTTTTTACCTTTTTTTTTTTTTTTTTACTCATTACAGGCTTGAAAATAACTATTGTATTAGTATCATAATAATAATACAGTACTCTATATTTTTAAATATTGTGTGTTTTTGTGTCGTCTTTACACATTTTACAAACATATCAGTTCTAACCGTTCCTGCTTTAGGTCACATTGGTGACATTTCAAAACTTTCACTTATGCAATCTGTCTTTTCCATGGTGGTGGATCAGTGACTAAATTTGCCCTAGATTGGTCAGACTCACACAGACCGTACCTATACCCACGCCAGTCCATTCATTGAGAAATCAAGCTCTACTGTTAAACTAAAACTGCAGCCTCCGCACGGTGGTAGTAAATTAGTGGCTTGTGGAATGGACTGGCACCGCATGGGCACACACGGGGTAGACGCTATGCGGGGTGCTTGTGCGCAATGGAAACCAGAGGGGTGGAAGGTCGGTAATGGAAGGGAGGTACAGGCGGGGATGGGGTCTATATCGACAATCCAGATTGTGGAGGGAGGGTCCGCTTAGTGGCTTCCTGGCCCCCTGCACCGTGCGGGTGTATTATAGATGCGCATCCAGGCAGCCGGGCGGCTGGGGACACTGCACGGGTATAATGTAACGAGCAGACTGGAACTGCACAGAGGGCAGGGCTTAACCATTAACTAACATTAACCATTAAATCAGCTGTGCAGAGCCGGTACCGCACATAAGGCGTGCGTACCGGCTTCCACGCCTCACAAGCTTGAGCGCGTTACCAAGAGGTGGAGGATAAATTCAGCCGGGCACACGGAGTCCCGATACTCATACAGATCATCACTCCAGTTTGTCCGCCCCTCACACTGAGGACCGCTGGCGCTCAGAGGTAAGCACCCGTGAGCTTTATTATGTTTTTATTTATTTTTACATGACTTATTTTAACATGCACATTTCAAAAGAGGAGGCTATCTACTGGAATGTGTCATTCGAGATTCAAACTGCAAAGCAGCAACTTGTACCTCAGCTGTGGTGATGGTGAAGAATGATGACTTTTTTTTCTATTTTCTTGGGGGGGCAATTTTTCACGAGTTTAATACTCGTGGTCACAGTGGCAGTGACATGGGCTTTAGCCCGGCGATGGAACAGAGAGCCCTCTGCCCTCGTTTAAATGAGCAGCAGAACAGAATAGCGGGGCTCGTCTATTCAGCCCTGACCAGGGGAGCACTAATTTACGCCTTTGCCATGTTGGGTTCGGGTAGTGTTGGTCCTGACTACTAAGCAGAGGATTGTTTGAGCCGGGAAAGTCCGTGCGGATGTCGCAACTTGCAGTCAGAAGAAAGCTGCTTTAAGTCAGCAGCAGCAACACTGGAAGGTAAAAGATCGGCCTTCAGAGTAAAAGCTGCTTTATTATATGAAGTAAAAATGGAAAATGACCGTGATCGCATCATTGGTGCTGGTATTTTTAAACACTTCATCACCACACTGAGCTGAATAACACAGCAGTTTATGTCAGCAGCTGATATTATGGTATTAATTTAAAAAAGAAAGAAACGTGTCTGAGGTGGTGCTGCAGCATTAAACGCTTTGCCTTATCTGCTGCTTACTTCTCTTAATACAAGCAGCTCATGTGGGTCTGAATGACTTACCATGTGTGTCCACGCTCGGTGCTTGATTGCAGTGAGGTTGTGTTTCTGATGTGTGAAGGGGATCTCTGTTGTGTTACTGTTTGTTGCACGCCTGTCTTTCCACTGTTGCGGTTAATTTAACGCTTGGGGGTTTAAGCTGACATCACTCTGGGTAAAGTGAGGGGTGTTTTTTACTTTGAAAATCGTGACAGTGGTTGTTGTTGCGCTGCTGTGGTTGGAAGCTGTGCTTGCAGAGGATGTGCGCAGCGCCTCTGTTAATGGTGGAATATTTTTAGCCACCGGGAGGAAATTTGGCGCTGGATGAAACTGTTTTTAAACTCACTGTTGGGCTCTGCTCAGCTCTGCTGTAATGGAGGGGGGAGCAAACAACTGTTTGTTTCTATACTAATCTATTAGAAGGGCTGTCGGGGCATTTGTAGTACCCACGGTGAAGCTATTGCCTAACAGCGACTTTCTGTCCTTTATGAATTTTAACATTTGAATATGACGAGCTGCGACGTCCAAGCCTAAACACCACCGCACAGTGCTTCTGTCCTCTCAGCTGTCAGAGCTAACTGTTGGTTTCCAACTATTCATTTTTGATTTATGGATAATTTGATCAGAGCAGTAAAAGCTGCCCTGCTGGTTAGAGATTTTTGGAAATAGAAGTGGAGTACTGCTGGAAAATGATTTTGTTTAAGACTGAATAATTAACGATATTCATTCTTTCCACAGGTGACTGTCCACTCTGTTGGAGAGATACTTTTCCACAGTTTGTAATTCAATCCTCATACTGGGACCTTTAAATATCTCATTTGAAAACTGTCCAGCACGCACGTGGTGTAAAGTGAGACGTTTGGAGCCCTGTGCAGCGAGCAGTCTCACATGGACAGCAGACCGGTGGCACTGCAGGTCTCTGATTTACATATTTTTCCAGCTTGTACTGAACCGCAAAGGATTGTTTGAAGGCGACTGCGGGGGATTTCTGTGGTGAGTCCCCTCCCTGTTGTTTTCTATCCTTTTCTGTGTTGAACCAGTATGCCTTCTGTTTTTTGCCGGCCTAACCTGAGCACCTTGCAGTGAATGGAGAACATACTGGTTCTGCTCCCGAAGCACCGACAGGAACACAGGCTTTGCAGACGCACGGCTGCATGTGCCTCGCTGCAGGTTTTTTCCAGCAGAGTGTTTTTCTCCCAGTCTTTATGACCGACCTACACACCTTGTCGGCCTCTTTAATGGGATAAATCAGTTGGACTGATCAGGTTCAAAACCAGATCCGGTGGCCAATTCTGACTTTCCCACAGAACCGTTAGGCCGAGGCACGCTGATCTTTTCTTATCAAGCCCACTGTCTTCAAAGGCTTCCGCATGGTACTTTGGTCGAAAGAACAAGAAAAGCTCCCCGACATCAACATGTCCTCTGGGGCCATTGAAGTGAAGAAGGAGGGAGGCCCCCTCACTTCGGCCTTCCTCAACTCCAACTGCACCGTTCACCCGGTGATCCTCACCAAGGGCCCTGAAGAAGTGAGCCCGGTGACCGGGGATGAGTTTGAGCTCACCGAGGTCACATCCTTTCCCGAGCGAGTGAATGAGACTGGGGAGGATGACGAGAGGTCGGAGATTGTGGTGGCCATGGACTGTCGGGCCAATGCCAAAGGTCAGCGAGAGGAGGATGCTCTACTGGAGAATGCAAGCCAGAGCAACGAGAGCGATGACACCAGCACTGATCAGAGCCCCGAACCAACAGCACCTCTCAAGGAGACCTCCTTTTCAATCGGACTTCAGGTGGTCTTCCCCTTCTTGCTGGCCGGGTTCGGGACAGTGGCAGCAGGGATGGTGCTAGACATTGTCCAGGTCAGTGAGATTTCTTACACATTTTGACATTTGTTGCCATGATGCCAGGTTTTTAATCTCAATGAGATTTTTTACCTAGATAAATAAAGGACTAATAACAAAGTAACTGGCAAATGAAAAATAAAGGGCCCAGGTTGATTAACCCTGTTTTTTTGTCCTCTTTTTAAAGTTTTTTTGTTTTTTATTTCAAGTCTGGTGTCAGTGCACGACCCCAACCTCCTTTTACATTTCGTTTCACAGCTGTTTTTCTAAGTAGATCCACTGCACCAGGCAGGCCATGTGTAGTCCCACTTATGGGACAGGCTTGCCCGTGAAACATTTGAATGAACTAGTGCACCGAGGCTGGTTTGCCTTGTCATGTGTCAGTCATCGTGCTGTTGGCCTATCTGGTTGCCTGCCTTTGGGGATGTGTGTACGAAGCAGTTATCAGACACCATGGGGGTATTTACATAACATTTTCTCCTCAGTGGCTGTCCCTGTGGCTGGTGCATACTGGTACACCCTGGTGTGACTTCTAACGAGTCATTACACACACACACACACACACACACACATCTTTTCAAAATCTCACATACAATACAAGAAACAATAGACGGCATTTGGGTAGCAGTGCATATCCAGGGAGCTATGGCCTTTAAAGGAGAATAGGACGTTATTTCCTGATGACTCACTGCTATTGCTCTGAGCGGATCCAAGTGTGCTCTGTAGAAATGCAAGTCATTTTGACAGGTAATATATTTAATAAAAGTAAGCTTGAAATGCAGATAAAGCCGGTGGTGTCAGGCTGCCAGGAGTTCAGTCCGGGCACAGTGTGTGCACACACGCTGATGCCAACATGGTGGACCCCCAGAAACTCAAGAACAGACAGGAGGGAGGGAGGGAGGCAGGGGAATAAGTTTACTTTCTTTGAGCACCTGAAATGGCAGCGTACTACAGCTGAGCTCGAGTCAGAGTAAAAACAAAATACAATTCAGCGCCAAGGCCTCTTTTACCATGTGGTTAGGTATCCTCGCTAAACCAGGAATGCAGAGGTTTGAGGTCAAAAAAGTTTTCATGCTGCCTCAACTTAGGCACCATGCTGCTGCGGTCTCTTTAATTTCCAAAACACTCATTGCACCATTCTTTCAGAGGTGTGACTGGAAACAAGCTCACACAGAAGGTAGAGGGCCCTATCCCTCCCTGCTGGTCTAGCACTGTTCTACCTGAGATAGCTGAAAGAAATAGCTGAAAGAAATAGCTGAAAGAAACGGTTCTAGTAAGATGCGAGGCTTGTCTGAAAGTTCCAGTGAGGTCGGCTGAGCATCTAGCAGGTTGTCTGGCTGCTTAATTCCCCCCCATGACACCATGAAACGCTAACTCAGCTAATCCCCCCTGTCCTTGCAGGAAGGTAGTTGTCTAACTCTATCTCAGTCTCTCTCTCTCTCTCTCTCTGTCTCTGTCTCTCTCTCTCGTTGGGACTGCATTTGACCCTCGGCTATAAGTGAGCATAACTTTCTGCTGTGACGTGCGTAGGGTTAGGTCGAGTCCTAATCCCTATGTATATATATGTAGCTGATAAAAAATAAAAAATAGTTGTAGTTTCTCATGTTAGAAAACTCTTTTTTTGTCTCCTGATTGCCAAAACGTGAGGAGAACAAGTTTCTACAAAACCTAATTGTGTACTCTGATAGCACAGGTTGGCTTAGGTTACAGACTGCAGCATTCAAGAGGAGAGAAAACTCTAAATAAGAGCTCACCTTTACCTGACTCATTAATCTTAGAATACACTGAGATTAACACTACTGTGAGGTTTTGAGTCTCTGAAAAATGTCAAACCTCTGTTCTTCACCTGATGCTAAAACAGGTGGTACGTCTGTTTTCTTGACGCACTGATCTTTATTTGTCTGCCTAAATAGGGAGCTAATTTATGCAGACAAGTAAAGATCAGATCTTTATTTAGTTATCAGATGAGATAAAATAATCCAAAGGAGAACTTGACCTGCTCACATGAGTTCAGAAGTTTCTCTCTATGGATCAAGTTCAAAGTCCTACACCGAGTACATTTGGCGCTTCCTGTTCTTGTGTTTCTTGGATTGTTCTCATATTGGACAGAATTATTTGTTTCTTCTTTTGGTTCATTTTTTTACCCTTTATTTCTCCTTGAGCTTAGAATAAAAAGCTCTGGACTCAGTAATCTCCAGTTCCAAAGATGATATATTGGTTATGAGACAAAGAAAACACTGTAGCGAGTAGCAAGCTTTTCTTGTGGGATGCCTGAACCTTTAGTTAATGCGTCTGCCTGGCCTGAGTTTAAAAGCTGCGGTTTGGACACTTGTATACTCGACTTTCTGTGTCACTTTCTATATTGGTTCTTTGACCTCTTAAATCCTGGTCACTTTGACCATCTACCACACACGCACAGTTTTCTGGCCTTATTCCCTCACAGGGTTGGCCCAGAAAGGACTGTCCAGCTAGTATAGAGGAGTGAGACGTCTGCATAGTTGTGCTTAGTGACTTGGCAGGCAAATGACCTAAAACTGTCAGTCTCTCATTGGCAGGGCCAGGAACCCAGGACTGACCTGCTCAGTTGGACTGAAGGTTACGTGTGGTTTGTAAAGGTCACGCAGTGCTAGCTTTCTTGTGGATGTCAGAATCCAAGGCCAAATTAGTGATTTTATTTCTTTTTAAACACGCACGCACACACACTCTCACAGTCACATAAGATTTCATCATTTGAGCAATCAATCCACGAACAAAAAATGACAAAAGCAAATATGCGTGTCCATTGTTGTATGTTTTGATAATCATCCGTGTGTGTCTGCCTCAGAGTTAGCCGTCTGTCCTGTTGTGCGGTGTCTGTAGACTGAAACACCAAAAAAAAAAAAAAAAATAGTAGACAGCTTTAGACTTTAAGACAAACAGTCTAAAAATACAGTAAACAGGAAATCATAGTCCACACAAAGGTTTAACTCTGGCCAAGCCCTCGCTACCCACCAGATACCATTTTGGTCCAACCACATCCACTTGCTTGGTTTTCACACAGGAGTCACTTTCAAACCAGAACGTGGGCTTAATTCCCTGCAACAGAAGCGTCTCTCCAGCTTCTAGCTTCATACCCAGACTTTGCTTTACATAGCTTAGTCAGACACTACCTAAATTCACACCATTGTATACTATTTTTTTATTTTTTCCAGAATTTGTTTGGACAAAATCACCAAAAAATTAAAAAGTATGACTTAATAACCCCACCTAAACATACTTATCTAAACTTCTGCCCTCCCTATTGCAGTGACTGACTGCTTGTTATGAGTAGTCATTTTATTTTGGTCAGCTTCTGCTTGCCACATTGATGCCGTGAAGGTCGTTAACAATGTTATCACCTCGCAGCTCTTAAAACCTACAACATCCCAGACAGCTGCTTGGTTAGGATGCGAGTGATTGGCATGAAGAGGATTAGTAGGTTAGAGTGCTTTTGTGTTGCCCCATGCTCTGATTAATCTTTCACAGTGTGAAAGATCCTGAGGAACCTTTGATCCCGGGCTGCTTATTTGCTCTCCTCCTCATCACAGAGTTCAGGCTTTCCACCCCGACCCTTCTTATCTGGTCCCAAACAGTTCCGTTTTATTGATATGGCACTGTATCGCAACATTAGCAGCCTCAAGTCACTTTGTATTGTAAGGTAAAGACCCCACAATAATACAGAGACAACCCTGTATGAGCAGCACTTAGCGACAGTAGGAAAGAAAAACTGCCTTCATAAAAGGAAGAAACCCTCAGCAGAACCAGGCTCAGAGGGGGGAAGCTATCTGCTGAGACAGGTCGGGGGGTGAGGGGAGGAAGACAGGACAAAGGCATGCAGTGGAAGAAAGCCAGAGATTATTATTAACTAATGATTAAATGCAGAGTTGTGTATAAGCACAGAGAGTGAGAAGAGATGAGTGATAAAGACACACTAAGTGCACCATGGAAAGCCTAGGCCTGGCTTCTTAAAGCTGTTTAAAGCCTGGTCACTATTTTTATGTACATAAGTGGTTTTTATGTTTATCTTGTGTGTCTTTTATCTGAGGAAATAAGGTCTTTTGCTACCATTAATCTCCAGTGCACACCTTAGTTAAAACCACGTGCTATTTAACCCTGAATGCTAGCATTCAGGGTTAAATAGCACGTGGCACTGCTAGGTTAGCTAGGTTGCTGATTTGAACTGTGAGAACAGTTTCTGATTTTATCTAAAAAGAGGTAAATTACCATGTGATGATAGCTGATGGTTTAGAGGTTTTGAGATGGAGTTTCTTTAGCACCCCGAATGGACTCTTTCCATTCATGCAGCCACAACCTGCTCGGTAAAACTACAAATTCTTCTAGTAGCTTGCCCTACATATTCTTCTTATCTAAATGCAGATACTAGTTCATATAGATAAAGTAGACCCTGACTGTTGCATCCGTGTTGCAGCAACAGAAAAATAAAACAGACACCACCTGCTGTAGTGGCTGTGATGCCGCTGGAGTTGCGTTGACATTGCATGCCATCGGGGTTCGGCGTCCCGCTCAACACAGCAAGTACAATTATCACAAATAAAATAAAAGGTCACGTTTCTCAACTGGGCATCCTGACCCTTGCGGGGCTTGCATACCAGAGCTCCTATAGGTCTGTACACAGAGGTACTGCAGTTCTCCAGTGGAGTTCTTAGAAGCGAGGAGGGAGGGTTTGTTTGGCTCCGAGCCAGCGTTCCATGGAGACAACAACATATATCACCACGGGGGAGGCTAAGAGGAAGATAGGCCAGTGAGACAGAAGTAGAGGGAGAAGGAAAGCTTGAAAACATACAGCTATGAAAGAAGAGAGAAGTGCTCACAAGGCTGTCGGGTTGGCAGAGGGCAGTGTGAGAGGCTGAGAGGCTAGCTGTCGGAAACGAGCTCTGCTTGGCTTAACGACAGCTAAAGGGATAGGCAGAAGGAGTTCAACCACCACCTCAAAAGACAACACGAGCATACGAGTGTAGGCGTCACTCCTGATCAGTGCTGTACATCTGGTGGGAGCAGCCCAGCGAACAGGCACATTAGACCTCTGTGTGAGAAATGCAGGCCAGCAGTGTTTTCTTGTAGCTTCAGCATCAGCAACATCTCTGTTTTCCTCCCTCATCTGTTTTCCCCTCTCTCTTTCCTTTCTGTTCGGTGTCAGCCTCAGTGAATATTGATTCTGCTCGGGTTAGACTGGACTGTAAGTGCTGGGAGCCCGTGGGACCGGCTCCTATGAGAAGCACTGGAGATAAATCGATGGCCTTAGCTTCAGCAATAGCTTTTTTTCTTGCCACAGTAGACCACAAATCTGCTATCACTGCATGAAGTCTAATGGAGGGAGAAGTTCACAGAGGGAGTAACAGGGAACCCACCTCTCGAGGACTGGCCAGCAGCCAGGGAGCAGGTTATCGGAGGTCAGGCCTAATAATACTAGCTGTAAATGTAATTTCAGACCATCTACTGGAGACACAGCTGAGCAGTCTTGTTCCCTTACTCGTATTAAAGATTATTTGTGGCTCTGTCAAGCTATTCTACTACCTTCAAAGCTGATTTAGCTGGATGAGCTGCTGGCTGACTTTGGTTCTTGGAGTAGTGTGTACAGCAAAATGTAGCTTTTTTTATGCTGCAGTAGGAGCTGAGCAAGCAAGCTCAGCCCTGGCAATGAATGACCAGGTGCTGAAGCACTAAAGTCGGCATATAATGGATTAGAGTGGTGGATGCTAATATTAAACATGGGCAAAGTTTCAGATAGTCAGGGCACTATATGTACTATTTTACTATTTAACCAATGAGAAGCAAGTTGGCTTAGGTGTGAGGGGGCTAAAACAACTTGTTTCAGATATTGATTGAACTGGAAATTCCCATAATGCTTTGCCTTTAAGAGTTGCTAGTGGTCTGAGTTTACTCGGCTTCCAAATATTAAGTCCCATCTCTTTTACTGATGCTGTTTAGCTGTTGCTGTGTTTCCATTTGTATGGCACTGGATGGGGAAACAGCCATCTGGAGAACAAGATCTGGTTTCACCCATCAACAAATACAGAGAAAGTGGTCTGCTTTTACTCTGGAAAATCACGTGTAGTTCAGATTTTGATATAAAGAGTAAAAACAATCCTTTTTAAACTGTAACTGATTTGTATAGCATTACAGAGGCATGAGACAGTCCCTGTGTTTAAGCTACAGGAGATGAAGACTGGTGGGTAAAGGTGACAGAGAGGAATTGTAAGAAAAACAGAACGCAAGTTAAAATAGGACGGTGATAAATGATTTCAGCTTTACGTTCTTGTTAAGAGGGAGCTGGCATGATACATAGTGTAAAGGTCTATAGAGGCAGACTCTCTGTTCTTTAATGCAGGATTTGTTTCGCCTCTGAATCATTATCAAAGGTTGCACTGACCCAGAGACAGTCTGTCCCTAACTGCAGCTAACCCCTATCGATGCGGGTGACAGTATTATGTGTGCCTCTGAACCTGTGTTAATGTTATGGTGCTGATAATAATGTTTTGCTACGCTTTGATCCTTGCAGCATTGGACGGTGTTCACTGATGTGTCTGAGGTGTTCATCCTGGTTCCTGCACTGCTGGGGCTCAAAGGCAACTTGGAGATGACGCTGGCCTCCAGACTTTCTACAGCGGTAAGAAGCTTGTTTGTGTTTGTTCCTACCTCAGACTACTAGCCTGTCACAGGCTAGTAGGCTAGTTGACCCGTTACCTTATATTAAAAGGCTGTCCTAGCAGTGATGAGTCATTGCGGTATACATTTTGGATTTGTTTACTTTAAGTTGCATTGATTTTTCTTCAATAGTTGCCCAATCATTTCCCAGACCTATCATCCTCGTCAGATCCCTCAAAGCTGATTGTGCTTATGTTCAGAGGTCATATTGCCAATGTGACATGGGTTTCAGACAAACTGATAGCTGCATTCCTCAATAAACATTTTCACTGACCCCACCTAGCTTGTTCGCCTGGGTTAGCAGGTTGTTTAAAGGTGAATGGAAATTTTTTACCTCTGCCTGAAGACCTGAACTCCAACTATCAAGTAATTTGAACAAAAAGTATTTTCCTTTGAGCTAGTGGCTAAGTTCCCAGAATATGCTGGGTAGCTCAACCCAATGTCACATCACTGTTGGAGCTGAGAGATCATTTGAGAACTTTCTTGTGACGTGCACATTACTTGAGAACCTCCTGTCATATTGGACTTCATACAACCACCAAATGTGTATTTCCAGTCGGCTGAGGAGCTGTTGTTTGAGGTTGCTGGCTGGAGCTTCAACATCCGATTTCACAGGGACTTAAGAACCACTTTCAAACTGGTTTCAGAACACATATTTGCTCCTTGTAACCAGCAGTTGCCGGAGGGTCATGGGCTGCTCTCCAGGCCTGTGTGACTGGTATTTTATTTGCTCAACCCTACACTGTCAAACATCCATATTAAAAATAAGTTAACATCACATGGTTATAGTCACATGACCGAAAAACCTTAATAATGTACTGTAATGTAACAATAGATTAACTATTGAGCTGCTTTTTAGCTCATAGTGTTTCACAGATACCAAAGAGCTTATAGTAGCTCTAATTTCATCTGGCCATCCATAACCAAATGTATACAGTTACATGCTTTTGTTTGTGACGTTGCAGTGATTCTATGACTGCAGTTTGATACTAAAGGTAATTCTTTGCTATCTGTGAGCTAACAATACCATTTCACATTGTACATAGCTAGCCGGGTCGATCCCCTGACAGCACAGGTAACCAGAGGCTAGCAACAAAACCTACATTTTTTAAAGGGACAGCAGAATTAGTCCAGTAGTGCTCTTAATCACACCAATCCTCACATTCTTTCCACTAGCCTGTGTGAAACATGTGACTGCTCATCCACACTGCAATTTCTGATAATACGTGCAAAAAAAGTCACATGTTTGCAAATTTGACTTGGAAAATTGCTACAGTGTACTAATTCATTTTGCTCCAAGCTAAAGCTAAAGTTGGTTTAACCTGTGTGAAAGCAAAGGTGGCTACAGCAAAGGTTGCCGAAGCGGAGCTGAATGTTGAATATGACAGACATACTACTTAAAACTGCACTTTGCACTTTTTAAATATTTATAATTTTCATGTTTTCTCAGTTAAAGCCTAACAACAAATGGGAAAAGTGGAATATTTAAGGTTTAAGCTTCAACGGATTTTTGTTTTGTTTTTGATTTGCTTTATTTTCTCTTTCATTTCTGTTTTAATTCAGAGCCCTGTGTATAATAGTTAGCAACTGTCAGATTGGGAAATGGAAGTAGTAATGATTTGCCAGAGCTTCAGCACTGATTGAACCAACAGTCTGTATTTCGATTGGCTCTATTCAAAGTAATGAGAAAGAATCTTTATATACAAAATGCACAAGTCATAATAATGTTACATGAATCTACGTAAAAATAAGGAAATAACAAAAACGGCGTTTGCATTGATTCTTTCTTGAGTCTGCATAGTTTTCACTTTTCTCACATCCATCCTCACAAAGTATTCCAGCCTCTGGTGCTTGTCCTGAGACATTACTGTTAGCTCTCTGCTGGCTGGCCTCAGCAGGACCACGTTTCTTTCCACGCCGCCGCTAATTATGAGCAGATTAGGACCACTGTAAGTTTCCTAATGCGCTTATAACTGAAAAAAATCATGTAATCCCCGGTACTGGCTGGCTGTCGGAGTTTTCACTTCACATGACTGTGTTTCCTTTTTGATTTTTTTCCCTTTGGACGTTTTTAACCTTTTAGTCTTTGACTATTTACTGAGGCGATTAAGGAATGAGGAAATAAGCAGCTGTTTTCCCAGTTCTGTTGAATATAATTGGGCCTAATTGATTATTTATGATCGTTGAGGGATTGCCAGCAACCATTGCATTGCAAAGAAAGTCAGGAAAAATTGCAAAGTGTTATCATAGATTTTAACGGCAACAACCGTCGCTGTTTCCATGTATACTCAACTCATGTATGTTCCAGATTCAGAGTTGGAAACTGCAGACTTGCTCTGAATTTATTAAATAAGTGTGAGTGCCAGCAGCTGAAAAACATGCTGCATCATCTTATGTCATCTATGAATCACTTTAACAACATCTCTCTGATGATCCCAACGCCATTAATCCAGCCTCCTACACACACACACACAGACACACACACATAGATGGATAGCTCAGGATTCGACATCATTATCGCCGTCGTCACATAACGCCAGGCTGTGTTTCTGAGAATTTCGGCGTGTCATCTGCGTACTCTGCCAGTTTACGTGTTGTTCTAAAGGAAAATGTTGTTGGGAAATTCAAAAGCCTCACAGCCTTTATTGCATCAGATTGAAACTGAGGCTCTTACATTATGCCCCGAGGTTTTAGGGATAGTCATATGTGGAGTTGCACAGCTGCTTGGCTCGGTTTTATCTGTTCGCCTTAAACGTTCTTATCAGCATTTGTGGACATCTTCCCACTCTGAGTGACAGCACGACTTTCGTAGCAGCAGGCATGCACGCACATACTTACATGGCACCGATGGGCGTGGTGCATGTGCTTGTGACTCTAATGCTGTGTATCTGGCAGATACACAAGTTATAATGACGTACATGCCTGCACACTCGATTGTCATGCGTGTCCAGTTTGTCACACTGCCAGATTAACTGGATGCTGCTGGACTGCATGAAATGTAAGAGGATAAGTAATGGTTCACACTTAAACACAGAATCATAGAGATCATCCTGCTGTTTCTCAATGCGTTTTTGTTTTGTTTTTTTCATTTAAATACTTTGGTATGTGGGTTTGGCTTTAATGGGCACAATGGGTGCATTCCAGTCTGTATATTGTTTGTTTAACCCTAATTCAGAATGACTTAATAAGATCCAATTATTCAATAAAATATTTACTCAAAGAAGCTAGCAGTCACAAAGACATGAGTTGTTCCAGTGTTTGGACATTTTAGTTGTCTGATCTCAACCAACTCTTGTGAGGTGTGTTTGGCTCTGTAGGATTTTGTGGATCACTAGCCAAAGGCGTCAGACACCAATCAAGCGAATGCTTTTGATAAAAAGAAAGAAAATAACTGAAAGAGCTTAAAACTCTCAGCAGTGCTATGTTGTCTGCAACAATCTGCCACTGGCCAATGCTATTTTCCTTTAAACCTCTCTGAGTAGCTGTTAGCACAGTGACTTATTACTAGTGCCACTTAAATCTCTTAAATTTAGATTTTATTAATCTGCTTCACAAGTCTTGGCACTCAGGACACAAAGAAAGTAGAACAGATTGTGCTTATTAAGGAAATACGTGACGACTCTTAACAACCCTAAAAGTTAATCAGTCAGTCAGTTAGGAGAGGATACACAGGCGCTTTGTCAAGCTATGTTGTCTGACTCAAGCCACCATAACACCAACCACACACATACGCCTACTGGTGAAAGCATCTCTATGGGTTTGGCTCTGGATCTTCATCAATCAGTCAAACCTTATTCACGTAGAAGCTTTAGTACACGTTCAGTGAAAATCATTTTATTTATTTATTTTAATTGACAAAATGAACAATTAAAGCTGCATCTCACGTGGCATTACACTGAATTCACAGATTGGATAACACAAAATATTCAAACCCCTGAAAGTATCTCGAATCATGCAGTGTGATCATGCAGTTCATACACTTCTCAATTAAGAACCAAGGATGAAGCGATATTGTCACGAGTGATTTTCATGTGTCCAGCTGTCTCCCTTCCCTCTGCATATGCAAATGACCGAGGACGAAGAGGAAGAGGAGATTGTCTGTTTGTGTCCTTTCACTGTGGATGGGCATTAGGATCATTGATCTGGGTTCACAGTAGCCCACTGTAGCCACAGCCACTTGATGCTTGAGACCAGCAGTGTGTGTATGTGTTTAAGGGTGTGTGTGTGAAAGAGGAGAGATGAGATAAGTGGAGTCGGCCGCAGGGTGGGGGATCAGATCAGAGCGTCTTTGTCCAGAGAACTGATGTCCTATTGTTCTGATGGGACCAAGAGGCAACAGACTGCGAACACGCTTTATTCCTCACCCACACACACACACACAGCTACGTACACACAGTCATGATAACGTTTTTGTTGTTATGTGTTTTTCAGGCTAATATCGGGCACATGGACACAGCCAAGGACATGTGGAAGATGATCATGGGGAACTTGGCCCTCATCCAGGTACAGGAAACACAATGAAACCTGCTGTCACGGAGCATCTCCAGCCATGTTTACATCCATTAAACAGATAACATAATGAGATCACTGAAATGCATTATAGTACTAGTGGAATCGTGTACTAATACTCCACTCAAAGCAACAGCCCAGTTTAAAAAATATATAATTGAAATCCATTTACTTTGACACTGAATATAAAGATGGGTTTAAGTTGAGGTCGGTGCAGTGCCTTAACATCCATCAGGTCACTGCTGAACCACTTGACGGCAGGACTAGGATTAGCTTGCATTTTAGCTACATGCTAAACAAGCACCATTTCCAAAAACTAGCTGTAACTTTTCAAATCAACCCTCTTGCACGCACCTCACCTGTTGTAGGATTACCACCGAGTAGGGCCTAGATGAGAACTTAACCTAAACCCTAACAAGTCACAGGTGGACTGGTAGACGATAACAGGTTCAACTTGCAGCGTTTCTGATGGCCACCAGGGGGTTCATTTCTCCCCTGGCTCAGAAAAGTCAAATTATTTGGGAGTCCAGAGGAAAAAGGCTCCTGGGTACGTTGCTCTACTACCTCAGTAAACTCTTTTCTGATGTGTATATGGTTGCCTATCCCAGATTTATAGCCTTACTGTATAAAGTAAGATGATCATTTTGTAAGTTGCGGTCCCCCTTATACAGTCTGTCCTTTAATCTGAATGTACAATGTTTCACATTTATATCACATTACAGGAAGCAATGCGCCACCAATTCTGGAAAAGGTTGTCATACGAGTGTTTGTGCACAGCACCCTGACCAGTCACTACAGAGCACAGTAACGTTTGTCAAAGAGTTTTTACTTATTGTCAGTTAGGGGTTGACCTCACGTTCAGTCAAGTATGGTCTATTTTGTGATACTTGATTTACTTGCTCTTGATTTACAGCCAAGCAGCATGTACTCGGTTCTTTATATTAGTTTGCAGTGTATTTATTGTGCATAAACAAGGGCATGAACAAACTCTCTTTACTGCTTGAAGTCTTTGTTTGGGCTTTCGTGAAACGGACCCCGACCCTAGTAGTTTGCAGTGATGTGAGCTTGTGGTTATATAATACCTGGTGAGTCCATAGTTCCTGGAACACTAAGCCAGTGTTGGTCGGTGCTGTCACAACTTACTATCTAGGGTTATCTTGCACTCACATTGGGTCACAGTGGTGCTCTCTGAAGGCGGTTACACTGGAAACTGCTTCATATGATTCTGAGAACTCACACTGAAACAGATAGTGAGTGTGCACCACAGCCACGTGACATTACTTATTGGTTTGTAAACTCTAAACTTTAAAGCCTCCACTTAGCTTTATGGCAGTCACTATCTTTTTTTTTCAGCCATATTTATAAAAGAGAGAGGAGTGCTAATCTAACATTAACACTAGCACGAGTGTTATGGTGGAGATACCACCTTTAGCAGCAATAACTTCAGGTAAATGTTTTCTGTATGACTTTAACAGTCTCTCACGTTGTTGTGGAGGAATTCTGGCCCATTCTTCGCAACAGTGTTTGTCACCTTTTAATTAGGCCCAGCTCTCTTGAGGTCCCACCACAGCAATCCAATCAGGTCGAGCTCCAGCCGTTCTGTTGTAGATATGTCGGCTTGCTTGGGGTGACTTTCCTGTTCGAAGCTTTATCCTGGTGGACGGATTTCCCAGACATGGCGTCATGGCGAGCACATTGCTCCAGAAGTTGTGTGGTTTGTTGGGATGCAACTTTACAACTCTAAGCTATGCTGCATTTTTCATTTTAGAGAGAAGATGTTTTGACCTGGGAACCCTCCCAGACAAGCCATAATGATTTAGTCTTTTTTTAATTGTACTGTAATAAACTACAACATTTGAATTGAATTGAATTGAATTGAATACTCCTTTAATAGTCCCACAAGGGGAACATGCTAACTGAGCCCTTTTAGAGCTTCTTTGCAGTTTCTTCAAGCACTCTCTTAATTCCTATGGAGTCATGATCTTAGATTTTCACAGGGCTACATAAAATTCTGTGAAAACTTTCCTTTTTTTCATGTCTGTACTTATTGTTCTGTAAGAATAGCAACAATACACACCTTCCTTCTCACTCAGTCCTTGTTAGAATTAGAAAGATTGTCAACAGGATTTGATGATGTTAAGAATCCCTCCTTGACTTTAAGAAGCAGCCTATAATGTTACAGTATGTATTAAGAAGGCCCCATGAGGTCCAAAAGTGTATACAGACTGACTGAAATATGCTTGGATGGGACAGAATCATCAAATTCATCAGGGGTTTACATGTTAGCTGTAAGTCATAGCGACAAGAACCATTTTATGGTATATCTGCATTTATGTGTTTTCACCCAGGTCCAAGCCACGGTGGTGGGGTTCCTGGCCTCCATAGCTGCTGTGATCTTTGGCTGGATCCCAGAGGGACACTTCAAGCTGGGCCACGCAGTGCTGTTGTGTGCCTCTAGTGTGGCCACCGCCTTCATCGCTTCTCTGCTGCTAGGTATGGTCTCCAGTTAGGAAGTGAGCGGTGTTCACAGTGCTACTCATCAGTCCCGTCAGGTTTTTATGTAACTCTCAGTGCTAACTTGCTGTCATTAGCAAGTCTTTTTCAGCCCAATGCTGTTTAAGCTCTTGATAGTTACAACTAGAAGAAGAAGAAGCTACTTTTGGCGGTGGTCACCACAGCAGGTAGCTCCACAAGTCAGATTTGACAGATTTCTTTAGTACCAGGTGCTCTTCATGACACCACCATAAGGCACATGTGTCTCCTCCTTGAACCTTGGCTCTTTCCTTTGATAGGCAAACATGTAAACTACTACAGAGCTACAGTAATCTGGTTAAATTACACAAAAAAAGAGCTGACAAATAAAATAAAAATAAAACAAAATGTTATTTTCTTTAAAATGATTTGCCAGAAATTTACACCAAAATATTGCCTTTGACTAAGGTGTATAATTTGGTACATGCATGAGTAAAGTGCAGTGAAAACGTGCTTTCCAAATAAATTGTGTGTAAATAAGCGTGCCAGCATCCACAGAACGTTAATAAGAAGTAAGAAAATCTCTTATCAATGAAAAATATTAGTTATCTGGTTGATTATAGTAGATTGAACCGGTCAGTGTTTTGATGGCTTTTAAAAATAAGCACATTCCTTGAACGTAATATACACATATTTAATGTGTAGTGTTTGGATGTAGCTGCTATAATAGTCCCAACGTGCTGTCATAGTTCAGTGTGTTAGCATGCTATATGCAGATTAGAACTAAACACAAAGTGTGACTGGCACTGGCAAATATTTGAAAATGTTGGCAAGATCACCATTGAAGTGACTAGCATGACAGTTAATCCCGAGCTATCTACACTAGGGCTGCGTATCGTCACTGATTTTTAGAATCGGTTCGATTCCGATTCACGAGATCCCGAATCGATTCGTTTCGAATCGATTTGCGAATCGATGAAATGTAGCCTCAGACAGTCAGAAATATTATAATTCTGATCACTAATCAGTACATATCTATATTTTTATATCTATGAAAAGAAAGCTGACACTTGTGAGACTTCATCACAGGTGTGAGCCTCACAGCAGATGTCTTTGTGTCAAAGTAACTGAAGATAAAACACAGAAAAACATGAAGGAGATTTTCCTGTCCTGGCTTTTTATAGCAGATGACCTTAACCTCCTGAGACCCGAACTCTTTCATGGCATAGAGTTTTAATTTGTCTTTGCTATAAGATTTTATTTTTTTTTTTACCCGATTTTTGTTTCTGAGAAAAATTAGATCCAAATATGAGGGTTTTGGTTTTTTTTATTTATTTTGAAGTGGCAGTATGATGGCCTAGGAAGCGGATATTAGGCCCTTGTAGAGCAAAATTTTGTATTTTGGTCTAGACAATCCAAAATGGGAAGTCCACATATGTGGACAGCAGGTCCTAGGAGGTTAAAAATATTCTGCAGTAGAACAAACAAGAAGAAAACCATGAATCAACATGTGAACATTACCTGATGCTGCTAAAGTGAAGCAGAGCAAAGTTACACCGGTTTTTATCAGAGATACAGCTAAGTGTTTTGCAATTTGGCATAATTTAAAAAAGTTTAAATTCCTTCAGTATTGAACAGCAGAAATGCGGCTTTCTTGTCGGAGGTCATTTAAGTAAAAAAGAAAAAAAAACACAGCGGCTGACAGCGCTGTAAACAACGGTAGACCGGTAGGTAATAAGCAAGCGATGGGGAATTGTTCTTGAAGTACACTGAGAGAGAAAGAGCTGTGACTGCAGTGTGATTTTATCGTGAAAACAGCAAATAAGAGGGAATTTATGCTGATGTTTATGTGAAGCGTAGTTTGGATCGTCTTTTGCTGCTGATTGGAGAAAGATGACACCTGCAGCTTCAGAGTCTAGCGCAAAAAAAAAAAAGATGTAAGCACAAAGCACAGACCCGCCGACGCATCAACATGAGTGAGCTGTCGCCTTTTGAGCTTGTGTTTATGTCTGCTCTCGTTTACAGTTTTAGCTGTTTGGTGGTTGTCGAAATTTTGTGAGGTTTAACCTGAAATTCTGGCGTTTCGGGCAAAATACATTTATACTAAAAAAAATCTATTCATGATTTTAATGAATCTATATCACGTTATTCAAGCTAGAATCGATTTAAATGGGAAAATCGATAATCATCAGCTCTATCTGCACTCAGGCACTAGGATGTCATATAGATAGATTTTTTTTATTTCGAACATGCAAATATAATCAAAACAACAAGAGAAAAACAAAAATTAAAAATCATAAAGTTTTCATATATATATATTTATGTCCACAAAATGTATCCAGGTGCTTATTTGTTATATTTGAACAAAAACACTGAACGACCAACCTCCAAAGTTATCAGGGTTCATTCTCCGTCCAGTAAATACGGGAGCATTTCAATAAAACCCACAACCTCTAAAGAACGTTGGGTGATGAGCAGAGTGGGTAGGTTTCCTGCTCTGGGGACAGCGGATGTCAGTTGTTGTTGAGAACTTTCTGTCTGAACCACAGTGGTGGACTGATCACACATTCCCGGAACCACGCTGACAACATCAAGTTTCTTTATAGGTGCAGTCAGAGACGTCATGTTTTTACTGGCTTTCAACAGCTCGACAGCTTCGATTGAGTGAAGCTGTTTTCAAAACCTTTTTTTTTCTTGTTGCTGTTTTTTGTTTTTGTTTTCGCCATAAACCGACATGAGCCGTCTGTGGCTGCTGTGGGAATGAACGTTTAAACGTTTTAGATATGCGGAAACCTTTATGCTGCCTCTTAATCCCACATGTTGTTTGTAACCAGGCTTTGTACTTGCCAAAGTCAGTTCTTCTAAAGGAAATTAAAAGAGTCCCAAGAATCTTATGAAAACAACAATAATATTTTTGTTTTCTTCAGTGAGTAGTGTTGGACAGTTAAGCTTGCCTTCTGTGTTGTGATGCCTCTGATCTGAAATCTCACAGGTCTCATCATGATCGGAGTGATTGTTGCGTCCAGAAAAGTTGGCATCAACCCTGACAACGTGGCCACACCCATCGCTGCTAGCCTAGGAGATCTGATCACCCTGTCCCTGCTGGCAGGCATCTCAACAGGACTCTACAAAGAGCTAGGTAACGTGCGTCACAGAAAGGACGAGCATACCCACAGATCCTATTGCTTTTTCCATTTATAAACAGGTGTGCAGTCCATTATTTTACCTGAATGCACAGAACTCAGCGGCTTGAATAGTCGACACTTGCTGTCTCAAATTCTCGCATGTGCGTCAGTCTTAAACTGAGCCTCTGATTAGTAACTGAAGGTAACTCCCAAATTCAGACAGAATCATTTCAACGTTATTATGATAGTTGGCAGATCCATCAAACAGCTTCCAGAGTCTTCTTTACCTTTGAAGTTATTAAAGAAAAGGGAGCGGCATGAGTAGAATGTATGAAATGTTGCTCTGCTTTTGGTAAATAAGGATGAAAGCCGCCCACACCTACTCTCGCTGTGTTTCGGGGCAAGAAACTCCACAGCTGTGCGGCTGTGTTGTTAGCGCTGTGATAGCATCTTCATCGGCAGCACACCCAGCTCCATCGAGCTCCCCGCTGCTCCTTCGTTTGGACACCACAGACAGTGGCAAACACTGACAGGCAGAGTGTGGAGTAATCCTGTCGTCTGTTAGAGAATCCATAGACGTTATAGTCTTACTCAGTGCTGCTATGTTGAGCTTATTTGGGATATTTTGGCTCAGAAGCTCACAAACACAGCTGGTGTCTGGGTGTTGTAAGCAGTCTGTGTACCTAAATGTGGTGTTTGTGGTGCTTTGTAACCATCGTGTGCAGTTAGTATTATAATGTGCCAATGTGTGATTTATGTTGCATTTCAGTCACATCCAAGGTGTTTTTTTATTTTATTCTGAGAAAATAAATAATTATAATGTCAAAATTTGTCAAAGAGACACTAAAGTGTTTGCTACTTGGTATTTTATATTCAAACTCATAAAATAAGAATAATCACACAGTCACATTCTTTAAGCTTTGCTAACACCTGTATATTCTTTTCTACTAAAGCATCATTATCTTTTTTTCCCCCCATTCAGAGTACAATGATTATGCCAACCCTCTAGTGTGTGCAGTGTTTGTGGCGATGTGCCCACTATGGGTGCTGATAGCCAGGAAGATCCCATCCACCAGAGAAGTCCTTTACTCCGGCTGGGAGCCAGTCATCATCGCCATGGCCATCAGCAGGTAGGGCTCATGCTGATGTGCTTGTTATATGGATGTTTAACTCTCAGTGCTGCCTTTGTTTTTTGTTTTTCTTGGTTACTATTGCTGTATTCACTGATGATGTCACAGAGCCTACCAACAAAGTGACTTAGGCTCCACACCATCGCAGACCCCGATCTAGAGAACAGGAGAAAGCCCCGCGAGGCATCCTTTAGCACATGCAGGTGTCTCCCCCTGCTGGCCATGAGGAAGAATCTAGGGTTAAAGCACTTAGGTTTCCTTTTCAGGTTCAGTTTACCCATGTTTTTAATATGGTAAATAGCACTTTTCACTTTTTGTTCACTTTTTCGCTTGTGTGTGTCTTTCAGTGTCGGTGGTCTGATCCTCGACAAGACTGTCACCAATCCAAACTTTGCTGGCATGGCTGTCTTCACTCCAGTCATCAACGGTGAGCAGTCATAGAACAAAAGTGTACAAAAGAGGTGGAAATAACAACCCTCAGTATGCCAGTTAGCAAAACAACAAATGCAGTGAAATCTGTTCTAACATTGAAATGTGTATTTAGAAATGCTGCTGTGCTCACCCATCTGTGTCATGTAACACTGACACACTGCTAGACGAAGCATATGTGAACAGTGATAACGCTAACCGATGGAGGTGCCACGGCGCTAGATTTGAGAAAGAAGAGAAAATATTTAAGAACACCACCGAAACCAACTGAATGCATTCTTTTACCGATGTCTGTGATTTTGTTAGTACTGAGGTTGATATGTCGTGTTTTCGCGTGCCAGGTGTGGGAGGTAACCTGGTAGCAGTTCAGGCAAGTCGAATCTCCACCTATCTGCACATGAACGGTATACCCATGGGGGACCCCACCCCAGCCCCCAGGAAGTGTCCCACACCCTGCACATCCTTCTTTGGTTCTAGTAAGTTATCAGGCAGCTGTGGAATAAATGTCCCCATCCACTCTTTATCTCATACAAACAGTTTTTTCCGTACGTGGATTGGTGATCACAGGGGTGTATTACAAAGTGACATTATCGGCTTCGTGAGCTATATTGAGCTTAAAGTCAGTTTTCTGTGTTGTAAAAGTCGCTCTAACCTGGTCGGGAGCAGGCTATATGCAAAGTTTAGTTTAAAATCAGCTGGATTCTTTTATTTGCAGCATATTTTAAGAGAAATGCTGATTCTTTGTCAGGGAAGTGTAGAAGTTGTTAAGCTCTACCTTGGTAATAATCGCTGAATGAAGTGCAAACCTTGTGTTGCATGTCACAGGAAAGTGTATGTATTAATCTGGTTATAGAGAAAATTATAAAATGGTTTTATACGTTCTTCTAATCTGCGGTTAAGTCTCCTTTACACTGCTGGAATTGAAGCTACTAAAATAGAAAACACACACCAGGAATCCCTGTTTAATCGATGCTATTGATCTGTCTGCACACTATAGCAAGTTCCACATGTCCTTTGTCTGGCTGTGAGGCTGTAACTTTAATTTTTAAATGGATCCGGTTTAAAGTTTCACAGGTTTAATGTGCAGCAATCCACTCAGGAACAAGCAGCAGCACAGACAGTGCAGTCAGCCATTAAACAATTAACTTGCACTAAATCATACGTTTAGCATTTATCTGCAGCAGCAATTTCCTGTCATATTTGACACAGTGTTATATTTCTTATATTTCTAGATTTTACTAGATCTTACTTGAGCAGGTGGGATCTTTTTGTGTAAAACAAGAGTCGGATAAGCTGTAAAATGCATGTTTTCATTTGGACGCACACGGAGCATGAAGCAGAAACCCCAGCTTAACAGAGACAGCTGATTACCACCGTTGTCGTGCCCATTATGTACAGCTTGGGCTTTTATCGAGCCAGAAAATGAAAAGAAATCCCAGCTGTGTTGGTCTTCCTTCATCGTTTATCCTTTAGGCCTGCTCGTGCAGGGCCCTGTTTCACATTACTATTTCATATCAGGAAATCCATTGGATAATTATAATGAAGTGACTGCAAATAAACGACAATGAATTCAACAATACTACAGACATAAAATAACCACCAAATAAATTGTACGTAATTTAAACAAAACGACAGAGAGGCAAAACAGAGGAAAGGTCGAAAAAATCCACCAATCAATAAAGACAAAGAGACAAAGCAACAACCGAGAGAAAACAGTGACGAAGCACAGACATGAGACAAAATAACTACAAACCTACAACAAACAAGGAAAACAGCAAAGCCTCAACAAAGAGAAAACAACCACAAAGAGACAAAAACAACCACAACAGCAGATCAAGTAATGGTTAAACGACTAACTGGGAAAAAACAAAACTATTTTAAAGAATTACAAAGAAAACAAATACAAAAATAACCTTATGGTGCGTCCTTGTTGGCGTGTCCTTTTCCTGCTCCACTGGTGCGGGCGAGTCTTTTCCAGAGTCGTGCAGCGTTTTCCATAATGCTGTTTCCTCGTATGTGGCTAATGCTCGTCTCTCTCCATTCCAGCTGTGAACTCTCGTTCAGCCCGTGTGCTTTTCCTCCTGGTTGCCCCAGGTCACCTCGTCTTCCTCTACACCATCAACTCCCTGAGGGGGGGGCACACCACCCTGACACCCATCTTCATTACCTTCTACCTGTTTGCTGCACTACTCCAGGTACAAACATGTTTCTACATCATTTTTACAACATTGTAAGGGTGTCGTTGAGGAATTCTGAAATATTGTGATACTCGTGTCTTGATTATGACGTACAAAAACTGTATAAAAATCATCACTAAAGTTGGCGATGCTTTCTTCAGGTCATGATCCTCCTCTACCTGGCAGACTGGATGGTCCACTGGATGTGGGGTCGGGGCATGGACCCTGACAACTTTTCCATCCCTTACCTGACCGCGCTGGGTGACCTGCTGGGGACTGGCTTCCTAGCCCTGTGCTTCCACTTGCGCTGGTTCATCGGGGACAGAGACACTAACGTGGGCAACTGAATGCATGCACAGATACAGGCGCACACACATACACACACACAAAAACAACTTAAATCCTTACACATACTGTATGCTTGCACGCTCGAGCAGTGACGAACATCACCCGCATTGCCTGAACACTGAAACTGGACATCTACAACGAAAGGGCTAAACTCCTGTCAGGCACTGACTGACAGTGCACGTAGTGCACGTAGCATTTCATTTCATCGGGATATCAGGACACTGTTGCTCAGCAGCAGCCCAGAAATCCACCTTAGAAAGACTGTAATGTCTTCACCTCAACCACGCAACAAACCCCACCTATGATGGATTCATTACTACACCTTTATTTTACCTAATAAATGAGTCCTGACACTTTTGTTATCATACCATTGACAATGATTGTTATTGTTCAAAATGCATTTGATAGCTGATATATGAATGGATATTTGTTCTGTGTGCACGGCCAGTCCTCATTATTTTCAATGGGAACATTTGCCGTCTTGTTTTAAAAAACGTTTAACACTTGAAACCTTGACAGAAGAAGACAGCAAAAGGAAAAAACATCCAAACAAGCCTAGAATGCATAATCACCAAGTGCTATTTCACGTATATAGAACGATAATTTTATGAGATCTAATGGAATATCTGATCTAGAACATGTAGGACTGTCCTCGTGATAGTAGGGAACTGTTTTAGTGGGTTTCACTATAAGAGAATGGACCACCAACTACATAAATCCCTTTGAACGTTGTTTCTATGGGTGGATGACGTCATTTGAGACAGGGTGTGAAAATGAGGATGTGAGGCTTTGTTTTCCGTAGCTGTTCACACCCACGTCTGGCATTTAGAATAAGGACTACCAGACCTGAAGTCCAGCACTTCAGACAGTCACTGTAACAATGGACTTATCTCTTAGTCTTAACATGATGAGTTGGGAGTCACATAATTAGTGTATTTAGCCGCGTTGTCCTCACAGGTTACACTGCTTCCATTGTTGGCCAACTCCACAAAAAATTGTGCTCATAAAACTTATTCTAACTAATTCTGAATATATCCTTATTCATAAAAAAATCAAGAAAATACACTCTAGGAAAAAAAAAAGAGTGTGTAATGGCTGTGTGGCTGTCAGTCAGGAGTGTATCAGTACACCTGACACACAAAACTCAACTCCCTCTGAGCTGGAGCTCCACTTGTGGATGCCAAGAAGTCAGCAAGGGTCGAACTGTACCCTGAGCGGTTCCAGTGCCCCTGTATGTAAGCATCTGCCAATTTTCTACTTTCTACTGAACAAACAAAACATTTGTTGCTGTGTTTCCCAAGCCAGGCTTTCAGTAAGTGACGAGAGGCTCAACACGCTGTGGTGCACTGGAACAAGCCTGCAGAGTTTAGCCGACTGAGCACCAGTGTTGTTCACACATGGGACAGAGTCTGAAAGTGTGTGAAGTTGTCTTAGCCAGGCCGCCAGGTTATGCTGACTCGTGTCCAGTCTGGCACCAGATGAAAGGTAATGATGGCAGATCTTTTGTGTGGGTATTTGGTCGTACTAAATGTTTGGTTCTCACAGAGTAATTAGGCCACGTTGGAGTAGCGACCGAGGGATAGCCTTAAGGAACTGCGTCAGGTTATTGGAGGATTGGGGAAGTACTTTAGTAAATTCAGATTCACTCAAAGGTCGACATAAATTTCAAAATTCTTCATAACTGTTAATTCTTCATGCCTGAAAACACGGTCACACTAGCTCTGATAAAGTCCCACAAGACACATGTAGCAGTTAAATCTCCTGCAGACTTGCATTAATCAGGTGCATCAAAATTTAGCTCTAACCCTCGACTCAGAGTGATGACTTACTAGCCACCAATAAGGCCTCTGCTATTATAATTTGCTAAATAAAAAAGATGGTTTGCAGATTTCTTTGAATAGTAACAGTAGAACAGTGCACTGTTACCTCAAATAGGCCTGGTTTTGCACATGTGTACGGCCATTGTGGAGTTTTGTGCGCTCCTTGTTCTAGGGCAAATTTCACCAAGAGATCCGGCTTCTCCTTCCATTTAAATACATGCTATGTAAATACTGTTCACATAGTGCCCCCCTCCCCAGGAAAAAGTTAGCAAATCAAGACAAAGAAAAAGTTTAACAGATGCTAACAGATTACTGAGCTAGCCAACCTGTCAGTTAGCAATTGCTGTTAGCTTAGTTTACAAGAAAGTTCAGATTCTTTCCAACTCTCAAAAACTTTCTATGACAGCAATAAGTGGCAGCAAAAGACGGAAAGAGAGTGTGGGAATGACATGTGATGTCCTAAGACTGCACATGGTCATGTATGTACACTAACCTTAACCCCATCTTTGAGATCTTTTACCCCTTTCCAGAATCTGTTTGCTGTCAGAAATGATGTTTAATACTGAGAACAAAATAAGGAACAGTATATAGGACAGAATCACAAAGCAGATTTAATGGAACTAAAGGTAGCTTGTAGCTTACTTACACATTAGCTACGTGTAGAGATATAGGATTTTGATGTAAAATCACATTGCCAATAAATCTCAGAAAGTTGATTCTGTTGATCTGGACGTAGAAATTTTAGCAGGAGAAAAATTTCCACATTCATCCAAGCTTCTCCCCCCCCCCCCCCCCTTTTTTTTTTGAGGACTCACTAATGTTGCCATTCTACAGCTCGGTGTGATTGAGCGCTATACAGAATGAATTATTAGTTGTTACTTTTCCTCAATTATGCCAAAGTGTGTATTTTCCCTTTTGTTATTGAAATGATGTTTGATAATAAGGGAGGAAAGGTTTTCAAAGAATAACTGAACACAATTTAACCAGAATTTTAATTGTCTGTGACATAATAGGATAACATTAGCGTATGCCCCATATCCACACAGTTGATCTGCCATCAGCTCACTCTGTATTCAAGGGCTCGCAGGTGAGGAGGAGAATGAAACAGGAAGTGGTGAGCCATTTCGACAGACTGTATCGAGTACCGATGTAGGTCCGGGAGAAACCTGCATGTGATGCTTGACTTAACTGTTTCCAAAGGGGGCCAGCAGAATGCATGTGCAGGGAACATGGTGTGAATGTGCAAAACTTGATTATTTTATCTGTTTAAAATCTTTGGTCTCGTGATTTTTTTTTAAAGTGTCAATTATGTTGAAATTGTGATTTCTTTTTCTTTGTTTTCCTTTAGTTCGTTGCCTCCTTTCTTCTTAACGCTTCATGATTATTGTTTTTTTGTCATGAATTTGATCAAACAACCACTGTAAGCACGTCTCCAGGCTGGTCAAATGCAACATTGTACTGTAATCTGCAAAACCGCCTCCAGAGGGCGCTGCAGGGATTCTCTTAACTGTACGTCCTCTGTGCGTGTCCTCTGGATTCACATCCACACCTGGGGTGACGTTATTGGTTTTGTCTGCTTTGTTTAACTTGTAAAGGTTGCACCCTCCCATTTCTCTCAGTCTGTACCCTCCACTCTCTTACTGACCAGGTGCCAGCATTCTGCCTCTACATCAATGGAAAGTTGTGAATACTTCAAAAATGGGGCATGTAATGCTTTATTTATTTTTAGAAGCAAACAAAGCAAATTGTACATACTATATTTATTCTATATATAAGGTTGTTTATTTTGCCATTTAATTTTGGCTCAGTATCATGGTCACCATGTCTTCCTTCTATTCTTTTCTGAAGGCCAGTAGAGCTTTTTTGCACTCTCTGTAATAGAATTGCAGTGAGGCTAATGACTAGCACAGTGCCTAATACCTGTCTTTATACACCTCACACACACGCTCGCACGCCCTATCTCGCACAGGGAAAGCATACTTATGAGACATAGGATGGCCTTAACCTATCAGAGCCAAGCTCTATTCAGAATAACTAATCAGGAGCTAGGTTCGCCACAGAGTAGTGTCTGTATATTTAGCTCTGATTTGAAAAAAATAACAAAAAAACAAAACAACTGTACAATATGTTGATTATGTGTAATGTAATAATGACTTTATATGATGCTGCAGTGGAGATCAGGTCTTGTTCAGTGTGGAAGCTGGTAGACCCCCCCAGCAAGTTGCTTTACACAGCATCTGGGAACACTGGGATTAGAAATAAAGAGTCCAACACAGCGCAACACCTAAAGAAAGAATGAATCCAGATGTATCCTTCCCTCTATCTTACATATCCAGCCTTTAAAACCCACCACCCACCTGCTGCCTTGTTAACCTCAGTGCTTCGAATCGTTGAACCCCTGAACTCACAGGGAACCACGCCGACCCCCAGACTGCCATCGCTGACTTTCAATATCAGCTTTTGACTCTTAATGTCAAAATTATTTTAAACACATGTACAGTCTTACTGGGTCTGAGGTCTTTGCGTTCTCTGTGTCTTCCTTTTGTAAAAGCCTCCCTCTGTGAAGCAGGAGGACGGCTTTCTTCCTGCAGGACTTTGTAAATTGCTGGAAATAAATAAACTATATTATTTCATACCATCCCCAAGTCTTGTGTATCTTTAAATTTTTAGCAGTTATTAATGTTGCAGCATATTTTTATTACAGTTAATTAGATAATCAAGGAACATACATTTATTTTATACTTGCTTCAGGAAGTATTCAGACCACCTACATCTCTCCACCTTTTGCAAACGGCTAAAACTGACATTTTTCCACATTAATCCAAGCTGCATTACCTACGATGATAATATTACACATTTTTAGAAAATGTTGATAATTTTCTAAAAAATATAATTCTTTAATTTCTCCTTTACAAAAGCATTTAGGCTCTTTGATGCAGTTTTCAAAATTGTGGCGCTATAATTATTCTTGATCTGTTATTAGAACTGAAGAGTGTAGAAAGGAGCTCCTCTATATAGAAGAACAAAAACCAAGCCATAAAGGCCAATGACGTCTGCAGGTACTATCCATCAAACTGTGACGAATCACAGATCAGACCAGGCTCTAAAATGTTTCAAAGCTTTCAGCGTACCAGGAAACATAGCTCATCAATAATTGTGAACTGTAATTATGTTTAAACCAACAGCGCTCGCTCTTTGCCTGAAACGCAACTAAGCAAGTAGGGAAGTGACCACAGAGAGACGCTGACAGGCATTTAGAGGTTCTCTACAGTGACTCAGATGACCATCTCAGCTGCATTACA
Source organism: Hemichromis elongatus (assembly GCA_015108515.1). Classification (NCBI taxonomy): domain Eukaryota; kingdom Metazoa; phylum Chordata; class Actinopteri; order Cichliformes; family Cichlidae; genus Hemichromis; species Hemichromis elongatus. The sequence continues at coordinate 94,755 of VUQR01036041.1, forward strand.
CTGCTTTGACCTTTACCCTAAGATAAGAGGCCACCTGACAGATCACTTGTAGTTTGTCAGGCAGCATTTAAAATATATGTAAGTCTGTTTTTACATAAACTCTTTTGCCATAACTCCAAAGCATTATTTCTGTCCAGGCGCTGCCTAAAACATCTGAAACATGGCAGCGGTACCATCATGAGATGATGTTACTTCCTAACACCACATGCAAGGAGGCTGATCAGACTTAAATGGTAAACGAATACTGCCAATTAGAGGGATGTTCCTCAAATAAAACCTTGTGTGTGTTGACATGACCTGATAGTCTCTGACTAACCTCAAACCATCCAAACAAAGCTTAGACTCAAAGCAGATACAATAGAAGAGACACGAGGATAGCAGTTCTATCTGATTAAAATGAAACCTAGAACACATTAGCTTTTATTTTAACACAACCTAATGAGTCTCATGAGATCTCATTATGATGAGAATCATTGAAGTGTATTCCACCAAACATGTATCTAATAGAAGTTTGCTATACTAGTAAATGAAAACTGGATGAATTGTTATCTCTTTGAAGACATTTCAGAGAATAGATGAGAGTCATTTGGATGTGCGTTGCTTACTCAGCGTGAGTGTGTTTCAGATTAGACGCTAATGGAAGAAAGGTCCAGTAGAAACAATTTACCATTCAATGTAACCAGATGTAAAATATTTAAAAAAAAACGCCATCAGAGTAAAATACATAAATTATTTCATTATTAAATACTTTAAAAATTACATGGTGCAAACAAGCTAATCATTCGATAGAGCACATGTGTTACAGCTGATGCAGCAGGAGATGAGCAGTGGGTTGACATTGCTAGTTTGATGTCCTGAGGGTGGAAGCAGGAGTTTCTCTCTCCTCCTCCTCCTCTGTCGTCCTTTCTCCTCCATCTTTGAGCAGTGGACAGATTGAGAATCAGCAACCTGCAGGGTCTGGGACGGTCCCGAAGAAAAGGGAATAAAAGCTATTGAAAAAGTAAAAGGAATGAACGCAAATGATGAAATATGAGGATTTGGGTAAAACTGGATAACTCAGAGCAGACGCACCAGCTCCACCCCTGCTGCACACATCCAGAGTATCCATCACCATCTTCCCCAGCACCCTGCTGGACATGTTCTAGAAGAAAACATCAAAGTTTTCACTCATTGTGAAACTGCTGCAAAGCCAAAACAGCATGGTGTCATACCAGTGCTTAGCACAGTATACGAGGACATGGAGTACACCCTGGTCTGCATCGCTTAAATGTTAAGCAATTATAGATTCCTGTTTTTAGTGTAATTTTAAACCAAATTTTCAGGAGTTATTTAGAAAAACGTAATGACAGGCTCATTTTGTTGGGGTGGAAGCATAATAATTTTTATATGATGTCCAAAATCCTATTTGAAATTAACTTAATTATATAGTGAATATAATATTTATATATATAAGTACATGTCAAGAGCACGTCTCTCAGCAGAGTCTTTTTAACACCTCAAAAGTACTTGTATACATGACCTGGGTAGGCGAAAGCAAATGGAGAAACCACTAGATGGCGCAGATGAGGTGGAACATGTGTGAATACCTTGTTTCGCAGCTGCAGCAGCAATGCAAGTGAATCGGTGAGTTTGCCCTCCAACAAAGACAGACGTGTTTTCTGGTTTTCCTCTTGTGTCCTTTTGTCCTCTCCCTCAGGACTCTAGTGAACATGAAATATGTGCTCCCATTACAATCCTGTTCAAAGTGGGGGGGTTAAAAACCCCTCATGCTTCCAGGTGCATTTTTTTAGAAGTTTGAGACCTCCGATTTCATGCACTCTTCATTCTATATGTCAAACTGACAAAAAGACAAGAGCATCTTTTCCTCACCGCCTGTTTAAAGCCTCCCTGTGGCTGCTCTTGGTTTGGTCCTTTCCAACAAAAGGTCTCCCTGTTGTCTTTAGAAGTGCTGCTGAGGTTTCTGTCATACATTTGGCTCTGAGAGAGAAGGTGATGGACCACATGGTCCTGACATCTGAAGGAAGACAGACGACACACAAAGGCAGAGTTAATGCTTCTTTACATGTGGTGGTTTGTGTGTCTGTGGACTTGGTGGGACTAGTCATAGAAAATGGGAAACCCCTGAAGTGACTTATTGGAATGCATGGACATTGGTGGAAGTACAGTCATGTCTATTTGTACAATATTTGTATTGTGCTTCAGCAAAAAGCAGATGTATGAGCTGAAGGACCAGATGCATACTTCAGGTCTCTGTCAGCTCTTTTCTTGATTTTTTCCTATTCCTCAAATATATGACTTCCAGACGCGGTTTATCTGCTGTAGGTTTGTAAGCTTCCCACCTTTTCTTTTGCCCTCTATTCCTTCAGTTTTCTCAGTTGTTTAAGGACCCAACGCACGCAACACTGAGATATCCCAAGTTTCACCCAGCCAAAGCAAAGAGGCCGTGAAGCCACAGGTCACCTACTTATCAGAAGGTTTGTGGTTCAATCCCCTTCTGTTCCAGTCTGCATGTTAACTATCGTTGGGCAAGATACTAAACCCCAAGCTGGTCTCCGATGCATCCATCAGAATATGAATGTGTGTGAATGTTAGATAAAAAACACTTGCATAGAAAAAAAGTGCTTGTGTGAATGGGCAGCACTATAAAGGAACCAGTTCATTTACCATTAGTGTGTCTGTGTGGTCATCACAACTTTAGAGTAGAGAGTGAATGTTCGGATATGTGTTTGAGCTTATTGGAGCAAAGTAAACATTTTGGGCTCTAAACATAAACCCAAAACTATGAGAACGTGATTTCTGTGACTTAAATCTTTTTTTAATTCTTTAATCGTAAAACAGATGTGAGAAAGCCAGCTTTATTTTGTTTTTGTTATTAGATTGTCTGATTAACATTAGAGAAAATGCCACGTATGAACACAAGATGTTAGCTAACCCTTGGCTACAGCCATGCATTCGTCCAATGTGCCTCTTCACCTCCATCAGGCAGCGCTGTTCTTGCTCTCTCACCACACTGTCCTCCTCCTCTTCATCAGATGCAGCTCTTCCCTCCACTGCCCTCTGTAGACACTCAACATCTGCAGACAGAGCAGCTGCATATTTCAGTCACCATAGACAACTAAGAGCTCAAGACTCCAGACTGGTAAAATACTGACGATTTCTCTTCTGTGGCAACTGTTAAAGGAATAAGGTTTTGTTTTATTTGCCTCCCACAATTACAGAATACATACTTTTCCCTAGCGACCAGTGATTTCCATAGAGTTGCTGAGCAGCCTCTAGGCCTGCGTAACTGGTGCGTGAGAACACACTAACACTCCCATACTGATCTGTTTTTTCGGTTACTCACCTGTTTTGCTGCGAGTGTCTTCAGGTTGGTTCGGTTGACTTGCAGGACTGGGGACACACGTGCAGCTTGTTCTGAGGGTGGTAAAAGGCAGAGGACAGACCTTAAATGTATTTTTAAGGTAAAGGTATCCTATTTTTTAACAATTACATTACAAATTTAATAGCATCCTCTTCCTCCAAATCTTCACTAAGTGATGCGTGTACCATAATAATCAGAAATGTACATTTTTTTTGCTATTCTCGTTTCTTTGCATACTTGCAAGTTACCAAAGACATTAACACAACAGAAAACATAATCGAGGCATAACTAAGTAAGTAAATGTTACAGGGTTGCATAAGGTCTCCAAGACACACACTTGCGTGCAGCTTAACCTGTGCACCCATGCAAATGGTGTGTAAATAGATGCACAAACACACCCATGTACTGAATTCCTTTACCTACTCATAAGCACACATGGTACCTGTAACTGTGCAGCTCAGTCTCAAGCCGGGTGATCGTGGACTGGAGTTGGGGCACAGACCGGGCCTGCTCCTGGATCAGCCGAACCTGCTCCAGCCCTGAGCTCAGAGCCTCCCTGACCTCCTCTGCCCGCTTCCTGATGGAGATCACCAAAGATCATCTCACTAGTCGCTCACATCAACTCAAATTTCATCCAGTAAGCTTTTAAAAAACCTTCACTGATAAATAGTAACTCCGACCTGATCTGAGTGTTCTCCTTCTTCAGTGCAGCCTCCACTCCTTGCAACTTGCGCACCTCCTGATACGCCCACTGCAGCTCCTCCTCCAGATGCTTATTGAATCTGATGGCCTCCTCCAGCTGCCCATCGCGTGAGGAGCGGATCAGCTTCAGCTCCCTTAGAAGAGGGTCCCTGATATCTCGTTTCCTCGCCGCTCTCCTTGCTGAGTCTCCTGCAGCACTGCTTAACTGTCCTTTAATTCTTTGAGTTGGAACTAGTTTACCCTGGATGAATTTGATGGAAGTCTTAGGTTTTGAAACAGTCGGGTTGTAGCTGGATGCAGAAGGGAGGGTGCTGCTCCTCTCCTGTCGCAGTGCCACCTCCAGGGCCAGACAGCGGGCATCGCTCCCCTGCAGCGCTGAGCGGAGGTCCTCCACCAGCTCCCTTAGAGCTGCCACCTCATCTGGAGAAGAAGAAAGAGGAACATATGAAGTGAAACCAGATCACTGCTCAGACAGAAAGGAAAAGATAAATCAGAGTCTACAGTCTTCCTGTGCTGCCAATATTCTACTGTAAAATAACGACTATACAACAGTGTAGTATGACAGTAACACAATGTGAAGCAGGAACAAAAGGAGAACTGTAAAAACAGTAACGTACTAATATACCGGTTTTACTGTTAAACTAAGTGGGAATCTTTTACACTGAGGTAACATAATATAATATGATGTTGTGTTAATGCAGTGCAACATGTACAATAATATAATAATATAATAATATAATTCAGTGGAAATGACTTTTTGCTCCATTTATTTAGCGTTTTTGCCAGACAGGTAT